>LPNX011225753.1:141367-228992 GCA_001517045.1 Pseudotsuga menziesii | reverse complement strand
CTCCATATTCAGTCTCCATTGTTGATAATTTTGCATGATCAATTGTTAATTGTTGTGGGTGAAATTAATCTACTGCAGGCCTGAATTTCTACAGACATACCAGACGCTTATGGGCTTGTCCTTAGCAGAGACTGGTCAGCAAAACTAAATGGATATTTTGCCTCGGATTGGTCGCATCTGTGGCTGCCATATAAAGGGAGACCGAACTAAATTAAAATTTTGAGGGAACCTCACATGAAATATAACGTTACTCAACTTGAGGAAAAGAATGAACCAGTGGATTCTGTGTTGGGAAATTATTTTATTGAGTTGGAACTAGGAAATTACCAAGTAGAAGAAGCCAGCAACACGTCAGACACCTAGCCTGATCTCCTTTGATTCTCATAGGCTGATAAAATCGACTGTAAAATAGTAGACTTAGCAGTAGGAGTAGATTCGTATGCAATAGCGAGTGATTTCTGGACATTGTTTTTTGATGGCTCTAAGACATTAGAAGGGTCAGGGGCCGGTTGTGTCCTTATTGACCCCAAGAAGAATAAACATTTTCTTTCATGTAGAATAGAGTTTAAATGTACGAATAACATAGCTGAGTATGAAGCGTTGGTGCGAGGCTTAAGAAAGGAAATCGAATTAAAGGTAAGTAATTTGAAAGTTTTTGGAGATTCCGAGATAATTGTAAAACAGATTCGGAATCAAATACATTGCATTTCTCCTCACTTAAGCTTATCAAAATGAGGTATGGGACCTACTCAAATGTTTTGATGCATTTAATATTATACCAATTCCAAGACTTAAAATGCAGCAGTTGATTTGTTGGCCACGTCAACCGTTAGGCTTGTGCCTACTAATAATCGATGCTCTGTTGAACTGCTTTTCAGGCCCTTGGTCCCTGATATGATTACCAACTTACGAGTGTTCGATGACGATAAGCAGATTATAGAATGCTTAACAAATGACGAGGTATTTAAAGGAGCAATTATAGATGATGAAGAACATCAGGCCGAGCTGAAGTATGATAATTTCATCCCTAAAGGAGTCAAGACCTTAGAAACAATGTTCGATCTAAATGAAAAGTTTAGAAGGCCAGCAAACATGAAGACTCACAGCTCACATCTACAGTTCGAATTGATAAATTTGGGGACTGAGACAAATCCTAAATATGTGAATCTTGGAAAATGTTGTTCACCAGCCGAAATAGATAAGTTCATCAGTCTTTTTAATCAATATAAAGATGTTTTCTCCTGGACATACGAGGATTTGAAGACATATGACACTAGCATCATCCAGCATGTCATCCCCATTAAATCTGGTGTCAAAACTTATTAGCAACCTTTAAGGAAAATGCACCCCAAATTGGAACCTCTGATTCAGAGTGAAGTTAAGAAATTATTGGATGCTAGGATCATTTTTAAGGTCAGACACTCTGAATGGGTCTCAAATTTGGTACTAGTGAGAAAAAAATCTTGAGAAATCATGCTATGTGTGGATTTCAGGAATTTGAACCGCGCTTCAGATAAAGATAACTATCCTGTTCCACCCATGGAACAACTACTACAAATGGTCTCAGGTTCTGAACTATTTTCTTTATTGGACAATTTCTCAGGCTACAATCAAGTATTAGTAGCCGAAGAAGATAAATTAAAGACAACATTCAGGACCAGATGGGGAGCCTTCACTTATTGAAGAATGCCCTTTGGGCTTATAAACGCTGGAGCCACGTTCCAGAGGGCTATGGACATAGCTTTCCATGGTTTGATTGGCCGTAGTGTTGTGATATACCTCGATGATATTACGATATTCTCAAAGAGGAGAGAAGAACACGCGTTCCATCTAAGGCAGATTTTTGAACGCTGTTGGAAATATGGCATCTCACTCAATTCCAAGAAGTGTGTGTTCGCTATCACAGAGGGTAAGTTGTTGGGGCATGTAGTTTCAAAGAAGGGAATATCTATAGATCCGAAAAGGATCAAAGCAATTGATTATATTCCCTTGCCCCATAATAAAAAAGGGATGCAATCATTTATGGGAACAATAAACTTTGTGCGAAGATTTGTGCCTGACTTCGCTCAGATTGTCAAGCCTCTGCAGCAAATGGTGAAGCAAAGTGCACAATTCAAATGGACTGAGATTGAGAAGAACACATTTAGAAAAATTAAAATTGCTGTTGCACACGCACCCTCCCTAAAAAGCCCAGATTTTGACAAAGATTTTATTTTGTATACCTTTGCATCCGATGATTCACTAGCAACTCTGCTTACCCAAAAGGAAGATGGGGGGGATGGATTCCCAATATCTTTCATGACCACTGGTCTACAAGGGGCCAAATTAAATTACCCGGCTATTGATAAACAAGCTTACACAGTATTCAAAGCAGTGAAAAAATTCAGGCCCTATATATTAAAAAATCGAACCAAGGTGATCATCCCATACCCAGCTATGAGGTCACTTTTTGTACAAAAGGAGTTAGGAGAAAGAAGGGGCAATTGGGTAACAGCTCTTCAAGAGTATGACCTCAAATTCAAGCCAGCTTCTATAGTTAAAGGGAAGGGGTTGTGCAAACTAATGACTAAACATGGGAACAATGATGAACACGCCTGGGAAGACGAGGCTGAATTACATTTGATGGATGTATGTCCTTTGTTCACAGCCCCCGAATCTTGGTATAGAGACCTCGTGCATTACCTACAGGCAGGGTTGTTGCCCGAACATTGGAATTCTAAGCAAAGAAGAGCGTTGCGTCTCAAATAAGCTTCCTATCAAATTGTTGAAGGAATATTATTCAGAAAAAACTACGACGGAGTTCTTCTTAGATGCTTAGAGAAAGAAGATGTGACGAATGTAATGACAGATTTGCATGACGGGCCTGCTGAGGGACATTTTTCAGGAGATACCACTGCTCACAAAATTCTCAGGGCCAGTTACTATTTGCCCACGCTTTTCAATGATGCACATGCCCATGTCTGAAAGTGCGATATTTGTCAAAGGTGTAGTGGAAGGAAATCTAAAGCAGCCGCACTACTGAAGCCTGTGATGATCACGGAGCCGTTCGAACAATGGGGGTTGGATATTATTGGGGAGATAAAGCCGAAATATTCCCTACAACATAAGTACATTCTAACCGCAACCGATTACTTCACTCACTGGGTCGAAGCCATCTCGCTACGCAAAATAAATGAAGACTCGGTCATCAACTTCCTGCAGGACCACATTATGACCAGGTTTGGAGTTGTAGTTTCTTTAGTCTTTGATAATGCTACTTATTTTTCATCAATTAAATTAACTGCTTTTGCTCATGAGAAAGGAATAAAGTTGCATTACTCTGCAAATTACTATCCACAAGGAAATGGCCTAGCTGAATCTACTAACAAAAATCTGATTAGAATTTTAAAGAAGACTGTGATAGAAAACCAGAGGAGTTGGCACTCAGTGCTACCAAACGCCCTTTGGGATGATAGAGTCACCCCCAAGTCTTCGTTAAGAGTGTCACCGTATACCCTTGTGTATGGTAAAGAAGCCATTCTTCCCCCCAATATCATGCTACTCTCCTCCATAATAGATGAAGAGTCTAGAGGGTCGGAGAATGAAGTTTTGCAGATGAGGATATGTAATCTTCTGAAAGCAGAAGAGGCTAGATCTAGGGCTAGAGAGCGCTTTAAAAAACAACAAGAGGTAATAAAGAGATGGTTCGACAAGCACAAGGCAGGAACAAAGGACTTTGAAGTGGGAGATTTGGTCCTCAAGTGGGACCACCCCCATGATGAGAAAGGAAAACACACAAAATTCCAGCAGTTATGGGTAGGGCCTTTCCAGATTGCGGCAAAGCTTGGCCCTTCCACTTATAAGTTACAAGATCTGCAAGGGTGGGAAGAGAACTTACCAGTAAATGGTTTAGTTCTCAAGCCTTATTTTTACTGAGTTTCATTTGTCTTCTTCTATCTTGTATATAAATAATCTGGCTTGGTCGTCTTTGAGTCATGAAGTTCAGTTTTGTTTTAGTTTAAATTTCTGTCGATTTCAATAAAGGAGGAAAACCCGTGGTTGCATGGAAAACATCAGAATTTTGGTATGATTAAGGTTCCTGGGTATAAGACTGTATATTGTTGCTTGTCTAAAAGAACTTCTTCCAGTTTAGCAGTTTTCCCAAATGGCTATGTACACATTGAAGCCCTGCTTAACCCCTATAAAATAAACCAGAGTCAAAGGGTTTGGAATACTATTTTGAGGCTCCATCCATGTCACATTTAAAATGTCCTAGGGGGTGACAGCCAGAGGCCCATGGAAAGAAGTACGATAAATATTATATTAAATACAAATGATCCCATGCCAGGAAATGAATGCCAAAAGGCAGATAAGAGTCAAAACTCCTATGAAAGCATCATATATCAAAATAAATGTTGAATCATATAAGTACTAAATCGCCGAAAGTTCCTCTCTGTCCATGAACTGAAGCATGAACGCACCCCTCACACAAAAGGACACTTGGGATAGAGGATCCTGAATTAAAGTTCAGAAAGAAAGGCATGCAGGAGGACTCATTTGAAAAGGACAAAAGTCCAAAAGCACAAAAGTGATAAAGTGGCATGGGAATGAGGAACAAATGAATATTTTTGTTTACCATATGCCACAATCCTATGGTGCCCAAGCTGGCAGCTACCTGAAGACACAAGTAACAATGAAACCCATCTCCAGGGCTCAAAAGAGTTATCTTGACTTAAAAATCCTGGTTTCCACTCTCCCAAATCGGACTGCCATAAATGATTAAAGGTACATCCTTTTGCCATTTGAGAAATCCAGATAGTTGGAAGAATTCAATAGGTTCATTTGTTGTTAAACAGTCTGCTACTCAAGAAAGAATCGTCTAGAGTTCTAGGTTCACCAAGTAATTGCCAATTGTTGCGGTGCAACTGTTCTCCCCAAATTCTTTTAAATTTTGGAACCCCCTTTATGATTTTAATGCTGCGTTGAATCAATTGGAGCCGTGAATGTTTGGTCATGCTTTAAGTTTGGATGATTTTTGAAGATGAACTCTCATCCTGTTTCAGAAATTGCTTGTGTGAAATTGTTGCGGGTCGCTGATGTTAGAGTCTAGTTTTTGTTAGTCGAAGATGAATCGGGTCAAGTGTTCTTTGAAAAACGTTGTTCCAGAGGTGAAATAGTTTCAATCGTTGCCAAATTTTTAAAGTTTTAAAGCACTTATCAATTTCATCTGACCGGAGGTTGTTGTCTATTTCTCTTCCGCCGTTGCGGCTCCCAAATCAGCTAAACACCCGATGTGTAAGCGCTCCGTCCGCCGATGCGTGTCAATCTTCTAGTCACATGTCTATAACCCTTTTCTCTTCCATCGTTGTGGCTCCCAAACCAGCTAGCTACCCAAAATGAAAAACGCTCCTCCCGTCGATGCGTGTCGCATGTCTATAGCCTTTTCTCTTCCACCGTTGCGGCTGTGCAAAGCACTTGGCTTCCGATGTCGATGTCTTTCCGATTTCTGATTGGAATTTTTCCCACCCACAGCTTAGGTCGTAACTTTTCCAACTCCAATACGCTTAAGTGTTTTCACAGCTCCCATCGCCTGTTAAAGCCCACCTATGCAGCTGTGGATAGGTCTGCCTTGCCGTGTTAGCGGTAATGCAGCGCATGGCCTTTCTTGCTGCTTAGCCGTTGTAGTTGATATAATTTAACGTAGTTGATTTTCTTGAAAAATACTGTCCCAATGAATGATTGTTGTCATTTAATTGCAAGAGCGTTCAGGATATTGTTCAGACTACCGCGGCGCGAAGATATAGATGGGAGACAGGATCGTAAGGAGGACAAGCAAATTAGAAGGCAAAGCCAATAGCGACAAAGGCGCAAACCTGAAAGGTCTGTCAGTTACTCAACAAATCATGAGTCTGTGCAGGAAAGATAAAGAGAAATATGAAACGTTTTGAGGGACTGAAAGGTCACACATGTGGGGGCAGCCCAAGCGGTCTACTGTTTTAGTTTAAATATTGGAAAGTTAGAACAGAGAGGGGCTTTTTTCCAGTTAGACATGTAAAGATATATTGTAAGAAGAACTAATTTTTTTTGCAATAAAGAATTATTGTTTGCCTGTCGAAGAAAGTTTGGTGGGATGTTCAAATGCTATCCTATGGATTGGTGAAAGATGAACTATTTCGTTTTTCCAGTTTCTGTCCATTAACTATGAGATCGTTCTAACTCTTAGAGCCTATGTTCTTGTTTGAACGATTTCTGGTTTATTCTGTGAAATTACCACCATGAGTAATGCATGATGTTCATAAACAATTGGCTATCTGATTGTCTAAATACCTTTAATCGTTCATGTGTTGTAGGAAGGAATATCAGCTATCTATAATTTCTCTTTATAATGCACGCACAATACACATTACTCATAAATAAGTTACAATTTGGCTCCCCAGGGATAGATAGATAGATAGTTAGTTTTACTTTATTGCTGCATATGTGATTTAGATGCTTGTGAGTTCTAAGACAAGAGGTAAGAACCTGTGCATCACGTTGTGACTACTCCTTGCGTCCTTTATCACCCTACATGGTTAATTAGGCACGTGCATATCATACTTTAAGTAAAAAAATACAAAAAATAAACATGGTGGACCGGGCCGCAACTGGTAAAACCTTTATTTTTTGTTACTTGACCTACAGTAGCCGGACCGCAAACCGGACGGATTCCCTATACCAAACAGTCACGGGCTAGTTGGGAACATTGACTAGGGAGAATCCCTAGCTGTTGTTGCCTACAAATTTCCAGGCCTCAACAGAACCCTTATTTACATTGTTATTTATATAGATGTTTTCTGTGTAGCTGTTGTGTCTGTAAGTGAATAGTTATGCTTATTTAATATTTGATGTTATTTCAAGTGCCTATACTTTTACATATGCTGCAATGATAAATTGTTTGTTTATTACTTGTATCTGTATGTTTTGAAACCTATCTCCTGGACTTTAAATTGTATTGTCATTCATTCTACAAAATATTGTCTTTATACATTTATTTATCTGATGTTTTCAGATTATTGTGTCTTTGTACCTTGTCTTTACCTTATTTGATGTTTACATTGTTATCCAAAAAAACTCTAAAAACTGTCTTTGATTGTTGAGGTTACTGAACACTGCTATCCTGTAGTCTAGTTAGAAAAATTTGGGATAAACAGGTGCATAGGAGGATCCTGGTCATGTGCATTGCTTTTGTTGCTTCCATGATGGTTCGGTTCTTTCATTCCATGACCCCATTCTGGTGAGGATTGTATGGATTTCCCATTAATTATTAATTAACATTACCATTAATTATTTCAGGATGTTTGAGAATAGTTCCAACCTCGTCAAACTTCATATCCAAAATGTAGAATTTTAGATTCCATCAGAATTCAACAAACTTAATAGTTTTCAAGATTTAAGGACTGTAAAGTTTCCACCAAATTCTATCATGTATGAGGGTGTGGGATTAGCATTTAATCAAGCACATCAATCCCTCTATATACCTTGATGTTGGTGGTGTTGATTGTAAGTTTTACAGTGTATTTTCCTTACCCAGTTTTCCAAGTATAACTATCAAAGTTTAATGCCCACCCAGTCAACAAAACTGCTGCATATGTGTATTTCTCCTAAACTTAACTTGACTGGAAAACATGAAGGAAATTTCACAAATGTAAAGGTAGAATATTAAACACAATCACACCATGAAATTTGCAGACACTGTAATTTTTGGCAAACTGCCCAGGAAAAACCCACAAGGGGAAAACATGTTTGAGAGATATATTTTATTTCTTCTTAATTTTTTTACAGCAGTCTTCAATATCAGCATGAAATTACAGACTTATCTCGTAAATTGTGCCACTATCATCTTCGAAATTAGTGCACCAGCAACTCATAAATCGTACCAATATCTTGTACAAACAGTATGATCCTCGTCGAAATCTGTGCTGTTCAATACTCAGTCTGCATAGAATTTCATGCCCCTTCCTAGTCTCGAAATTCGTGCCTCTGTTATGCTGATTTCTGCATGGGAATGTGTATAGCAGTATGCTGTCTTCAATGCTGTTATCTACCTCGAAAATTGTGACAGATTCTTGAAATGCATGCAGCTGGTATACTCCTCGAATTTCATGCCAGAAATCTTGAAATTCATGTTGCTGTAATCTTTTGTAGGGTGCCTTGAACTGTGTGCCATCAGTTTTCTTCTCTCTCATGTGCTATATTCTTCTCTTCACAAGAAGGTCGACTTCCTCTCCTAAGCTCACGAAGAAGCAAAATGAGGAAATGAATGTGCATTTATTATTTTTCCTTGTCTTTTGGATTTCTCATTAGGGTAGTTGAATAAACGTCTAATCCAAGGGCCCACGTTGGTTTAGATCAATGGATGAGAATAAATACTTTATTTCTCCATAAATTAAATTCACTCAACCACCACTTAAATATATCAAAAGCCACTTTAATCTGTAAAGTGAAATTAAATGCTCATCTCAAGTCATTTAATACAAGGGTCATGACACTTTCCCCTTTTTAGTGATTTAGACACAAAGTCACTATGGGAACAACTTCTTAGGTACAAAAATCAACACTCCCTCATACTGAGGAAGGTGTTCAACACCACTCCCAATTTGTCCTTGAAGAAGACAAACTTGCCTTGCCATAAGGATTTTGTTAGAATGTTTGCCAACTGCTCATCAGTGGAAATGTATTGTAACTCCATAGCTCCTTTCTAAACATAGTCTCGGATGAAGTGGTACCTGATCTCTATATGCTTTGACTTTTTATGAAACACCAGATTCTTAGAGAGCTGGATGCAACTGTGATTGTCACAGTAAATAATTGTGGCCCTCAGATCTTGATCAGATAAATCCACCAACAACTTGCGAAGCCACAGTGCATCGCAACTAGCTTGACTAGCCGCCATGTAATTAGCCTGAGCAGAACTCTAAGCAACAAACTTTTGCTTGCGATCGAACCGTGACACTGCTGCTGAGCCCAAACTGAAACAACAACCGAAAGTGCTCTCTCGGTCTGTCACACTGACTGCCCAATCTGAATCCGTGAAGCCAACCAAGCTAAGTGTAGTCCAGACCATAATCCACTATCCCTGCAAGGTATCTCAACACATGTTTTGAGACTACCCAGTGCACTCTCCTAAGCTCCACCACGAACTGATTGAGAGTGTTAACCAAAAAACACAAGTTTGTCCTGGTGTTGATCAGATACATCAATGAAACAACGATATAATGTAGGATCCACCAACTCTCCCTCAGAAGCATGAAGGTTCTTCTAGTTGGTGATCATCGGTGTGACCATCGACCTGCAATACTCCATTCGAAATCTCCTCAGAACATCAATTGCATACTTTCCTTGCCCCAGGTTAACATGACTAGGCTCCTACCAAACCTCCATCCCTATATAGTAATCCATAAACCCAATATCAACCATCTCGTACTCTGAAGCAAGATCTCTCTTGCAAGTTGCAATGAGGTGCTCCTCACCTGTGATAAGCAAGTCATCAACATACAACATAAGGATGGGCGAATCACCACCAACCACAATGTAGTAAAAGGTTGGATCAACCTCACTCTTCTGAAATTCAATCGACAAGAAGTAAGAATCAATCTTGGAATACCAAGCTCAAGGAGCTTGCTTCAGACCATACAAGGCCTTTTTTAGCCTGCACAATGAGCATCTCTCCCATGGATCTCAAAGCCCTGTGGCTGCTCCACAGACCCTCCTCTTGTAGAAGACCATTGAGAAATGCAGTCTTCACATCCATTTGGTGGATCTTCCAACCCATCTCTTCTGCTATGGAGATCATTGCTTTGATCGAGGAGTATCGAGTAACTGACACAAAGGTCTCATCATAATCAACCCCCTCTACTTGTGAAAACCCCTATGCCACAAAATGAGCCTTGAACTTCTCCACACTGCCATCTGCAGGGCGCTTCACCTTGTAAATCCATTTGGAAGTCACCATTGAATTCCCCTCTGGTCTCGGTACAATCTCCTAGACATCCTTCTTCATGATGGAATGATATTCTTCCATCTTGGCATCTCTCCACACATGATGTTGGGATACCTCCTCAAAAGTAGAAGGCTTCGAATCACGAAGACTAGCAACCAACGCCATACCCAACCTATCTGGCGTCTTGATGTCTCTCATTGGTTTCTTGGGCTCTCCATGTCTCTGCTTCCTTCAGGGTCTCTCGAAGCCACTTGGGCTTCCTCTTCCTTGAGGAATCCTCCCAAATTGGTCCATCATCCTCTAAGGAACTACCTGAAGTAGATGGCCCAGAAACCTGTGGATCAGTGGCTGGTGAACTAGTCACTGGAGAACCTTGTGATTCTGTAGCTGCAACTGGTGAACCAGAAACCTGAGAAGTAGAACCTATACCTGGAGAACCTGTTGACTGTACCATTTAACTGAAGTACCTGTGCCTGTAACTTGTGGCCCCATCACCTAGGAAACTGGTGACCTAACATTTTGAACCACTGAGCTCTGAGATGCACTCACCTTTTCTTAGAAGGGACATGAGAATAAGTCAGGCAACCAAATATGCAAAAGTGACCAACCTTAGGCTTCTTTCTTGTGAACATCTCCTCAAGAGTCTTATTCGTTAAGGCATGACGGGGACTCCTGTTCTAAAGGTATACAATTGTGCTACATGCCTCGGTCCAAAGGAAGAAATGAATACTTTGATGATGAATCATAGCTCTCGTAGCTCCCACTATAAATCTGTTCTTCCTTTCCGCAACTCCATTATGCTCAAGAGTATATGGAACTGTCAATTCTCTCTGTTTGCCCTCTTGTCTGCAAAACTCATCGAAAGTAGTGGAGGTATACTCCCCTCCATTCTCTGACCTAAGTGCCCAAATCCTCCTCCCAGTTTGGTTCTCCACAAGATCCTTAAACTCTTGGAACCTCTGCGAGACCACCTCAGATTTCTTGCTCCTCAGAAAGTAGATCTAGGCCTTCCTGGAAAAAGGCATCGATGAATGTCAAATAGTACTCAAAACCTGTTAAGGAAACAAATGACATCAGACTGCATAAGTCTGAATGTATCAAATTAAGTACTCTTACTAGTCTGTTGTCACTGCTCGAAAAAGCAGTCTTGGTGTACTTTCCTAAAACACTCCTTTTGCACACATCATTGTGCTTTGTGCTGAATTCAGACAAACTTGTCACCATGTCCCTCCACATCCACAGAGCTAGATGATACAAATGAGCCATCCTTCGATGCCACAACCCACATAGGTCATTGCTACTGTCAAGTGCCAAAGCATGCTGGGGCTGAAATAAGAGCTTGCACAACTTCCCAATCCCTTGGGAACTTCTCATAGAAAAAGAAGCATATGGTCCCAATCCCTGGTGAAAAACATGCACATGTCCATCAAGGAAGTACACTCCAAGTTCCCTTTCCTCGATTGTGGAAACTGATATGAAGTTATTTTTCAGCATAGGGACGTACAAGACATCCCTCAATGTCATGGAACTCATGGATTCCCTTTGAAAGGTAACAACTCATCCACCTCAATCTATGCTCCATTCCGTGCTCCCTCTCATCTCTAAGCTATGCCCTCTCCCATAGGCCAACACACAGGCCTTCCCACGCTCCCTTCATCAAATCCCTATCCTTCGATCCATGCTTGCCTCCACCAACTAGCACTCCCCTACACTATTTGCATGCTGCTCTTCCACCTTTGCAACTGCTCGCCCACTCGCTTAAGCCCTCGCCCTCCATGCACTTCTTTCCAGCACTATTGCTCCCCACCGTTGCTCCTACCTCCATTGTTTCCCTCTACTCCTCCTTTTGCCATCCATCAAGCTTACCCATCCCATTCCCAAGCACGTACCTCATACCACGTTGCCATAAACCCTAATTCCGTTCTATTTCACAAAAAAAAATATTAGTATTATTATTAAAAATAATAAATATTATTATAATATTTTGAAACCCAAATTCTCCATTTCAAAAAAATTATAATAATAGTATTATTATACATAATAATACATATTAATATTATTTCGAAACCCTAAAGCCCTTCCTTTCACAAAAAAATATTGATTATTATTGTTAATAGTAATAATAATAATTTAATAATTGTATTTATTACAATTATTATTTTATAAAAAGGAAAGAGGAAAAAAAGTCAAAGACAAAGGAAGACTTACAAAAGGACTACATTGGGAGCTCCCTGCACTTGTTCATGTCCATTTATCACTGAAGAAGAGAACATAAGTTGAAAACCATGGAATTGTTAAAGTTTTAGGGCTAGGATAGTTTTTAACATAAGAAAATACTTTAATGCATAAACAAAAATATAAAAACAAGATTCAGAATAGCACTGCTCCAATCAATTTAAACTATAAATTAAATCACCCATAATTTTCATCTCTTTCAACTTTAACACTCCATTGGTTAATGCATTAAAGTTGGTCCTCGAGATGATTCATCACATGTCATGTACAGTAACAAAATAATAAAATAATGTATAGTAGATAATAGCAGTAAAGAGTCATACCAATTAAATTGAATCAACCTTATACTTAGATACTTTGAGTTTTGATCTTGTCACCGAAGGACAAGTCAACGGGTTGAACAAATGATATACCTTGAGAGAGAGCTTAAGAGGTTTGAAGCAGAAGCACACTGACCCAGACTCTTAGTCAACAAACACAGTTATATCTAGTACAATCATGTTGACAAAGGACACAGTGATGCTGGGTAAGGATGCAGTCACGTTGTGCAGAGACACACAATCATACTTTTACATAGTCAGGTCGTAGAGAAACCCTCAATCAAGCTCCTCAGAGAAGAGGCACATGGTCAAGCTAGCGGAGGAAAGACATGGTCACGCTACAAAGGAAGATAGAGCCACGTGGAATAGTAGTATACAGTCATGCAGAAGTGGAGAAAGTCACGGTCCACACAAAGGCTAGGTGACACAATCATGCTAATGGAAACGCAGTCTATGCAGGCGGGGAGAAGTCTCGGTCCACTCAATAGCTAGGTGACATACAATCACGCTATTGGAAGCGCAATCGACGCAGAAGGGGAGATCACAATCAAACTGCTGGAAACCCAGTCCACGTGAAGGTGGAGTCATGTTGCTGGTGAATAGGATACGTGGAGCAGAATGATACAATCACGTGGAAGGAAGAGCTCACGCAGATGGAAGGAAGAGTCAATGTACAATCGCACGGGCTGATGGAAGAGCAGTCACGCTGGTGGATGAGGAGCAGTCACGCTCGCGGATGGAGCAATCACGCTAACGGAGAAGTCCGTCAAGGAATTAGATACAAATACCATTCGATGGATGATATTAATGAAGGTTAACCTATCCCTTTTATAAGAGTTATGGGTGTTATAAAACAACACAAAATACATTAGGTTGACTTTATGGTTTTGTTGGTCCTAAATAAACCAACAATAAAGTCGTTCAATGGTGAAAAAAAATAAGAATGGTCCAATGGTAAAATAAAACCATAAAGGAAATGTTTAATAATTTTATAATAAAATCATAAAGTAAATGGTCCAACTAAAAAAATAAAAGGAACTTAGGTTAGTATACCAAAAATCCTTAAGGTAAGTGTCATCATACCAAAGGTACAAACATAATAAGAGTGCTAGGACCAAGTACCATAAAGCATCATGAGTCAACCAAGGGGGTCACAATAAGACAGCCCACAAACCCACAAGATCAAGGTGAACCATAAGGGTGGATAAACATTTACCTATAGGACCAACAAGGCCAAGGGCTTTAATCTTTTCTCTCTCTCAAGGTACATTGTTGTATATAGTTTAGTATGATAAAGCACCATAAGTCAACCAAGGGGGTCACAATAAGTGATCAAGCACCATGAGTCAACCAAGGGGGTCACAATAAGACAACCCACAAACCCACAAGATCAAGGTGAACCATAAGGGTGGATAAACATTTACCTATAGGACCAACAAGAACAAGGGCTTTAATCTTTTCTCTCTCTCAAGGTACATTGTTGTATATAGTTTATCATCACTGCATAAGGGGAAGATCCAAACCAGATGGTACAATCCTTTGGTCCTCAATAGTGCTCCTAAGGGTTAGGTGCTAGGGACATCATCAAGGGGTGGCCAGTCCCTTCAGAAACAACCTAGCAATCTTTGATTAGGAGAGAGGACATCATTTTGGTCAACTTGACCAAGATTCACCTGGTTAACTGACCAGGGGTGCTCCTGCAGGAACTGCTTGGTCCCGGACCAGGAAGTCTTTGTCTCATCTTGCAGAATCTGCTTGGACATTGTGTCCAAGAAACTGTCTGGTTCGAGACCATAATACCCTAGAGACATATAGGGGTCCTAACCATATGTTAGGGACTTTGCCATGGCATCTATGTGCTTGGTCCTGGTCCAAGAACCCCAAGAGACTACTGGGGGCCCTAGGGTACCTTCTAGGGTCTTACTCTGCCCTAGTTAATTGACTAGGGTACCATTCTCCTTGAGAATGGGTCTCGCAACTGTAAACATCTTGGTAACTGACCAAGTGCCTCCATTCTAAAAGAATGGCTCTCAAGCCAAGCTGAGCTTCAGTCCCAGACTAAATTAAGTTGATCAACTTCCTGGTCCCTGACGAAGTCCTCCATTCTCCCCGAGAATGGCTCTCGATGCTGCTCTATCTTTAACAGGAATCCATATCGCAATTAAAAAAAATAGAAGCTGGACTAGTGCGTTATTGAAAGGACAATAAAAAATTGCAATTAACAATTGAATATTTACAATTAGTGATTAAACTACAAGAAATTCAAATGGAATTCAAATAAACACAAATTTCTGACCAAGAGAATCATATGAAAAAGTTATCTGCACAAATTGATGAATTAAGGGTCAAAAATAATTTCAATCAAAGGTTACAAAACCAAGATATCAAGAAAGAATTTGACGAGAATAAAGTAGAAATAACATGCGTGAACAAAATCCTTAACGACAAGGATAAAGAAATTGTGCAAATACAAAAGAAATTTGAATGCCAAGATTTAGAGGTCGGCCAATGTCAACAACAGATAAAAGAGCTCTAGTAGCAAAATGACGACATTAAAAACATACACAAGTTAGAGATCACAAAATGTTATCAATCTTTACTGAAGAAACCTTTCGACTAAGAAACTATAATAGGATTTTAGTTACAAAAATAAAAAAGTTTAAAAATATTTGGAGGACGGAACAACCTAATGAAGATATCAAAGGAAAATTAGTGGAAAAAGCAGAAGAGAATCGTTGCCTTAGAAGTCACAATCAAGATCTGATGGCACACATTAAGAAGTTAAAAGATGACGAAAAGTCGCAAGAAGAAACTTTCAAGAAGATACAGAACGATAATAAGCTGTTAGAAAACAAATTAGAACAAATTCAGAATGAGGCATCAATGTCTTCAGGAATAAAAATACAAGTTATGTAAGAAGGCACAATTACAGATCCAGTCCAGATCAAAGCTCAAGAAGATGATGTTCTAGTTGAAGAAAAGCATCTATGAAAGTTAAACCAAGAAGACACTACAAACATAATAAGGGAAAATAACGTTATAAGAATCTACTATCGACATCCAAACCATAAAAGCAGATATCTTAAAAGTTGGGAACAACTAATGAAAAACACTGAGACTAGAGCAATCAAATCTTATAACGTCAGTTCATCATGGAAGTGCAACATTCCGCAAAGAATCGAATTAGGATGGATCGATCCTTCTACATTTTGAAAGTTGTGTTCAGCATTTAAAAGTTCATATCGGCATGTATCATCAACTACGACAAAACAAAGAAAGATGCGACAACATTATGAGCACATGGCGTAAGTCTTCTACATCACTATGCTTTGAGGACAAAGCATTTCTGAAGAGGAAGGCAATGTAACACATATAATATTAAATATTATCATGAAGAAAGAAATAAACATTAATAATTTAGGTTTAACTAAGGGACATATCTCTTAGTGAATAGTTACCATGTAAAGCCTAGGCTGCTTTATCATTGTATCATCATCTTTCATCAGCGTTATCAAAATCGGCTCGGAACCGCCAAAACCAGTTGGTCCAACCGGGTTTAGGGGTTTTTCGGTCCAACCGGTAGAGTTAGACTGTTTTTGGTTGGTTCTGTACGGAATCGGCTCCGTATGGAATTGACCGGTTCTGTACAACGCCTTTGAGAGGGTAAAAACACGCTTTTGAAGTTTTGAATTTTTTTTAATAAAAAATTTAAAAATCTGGATACATATTATCGCAAGGCATAATATTACTCAGATTCTCATTCAAATCTTCAACGTGTAAGTTACTAAGTTCAAGTTGTAATTGTGTTACTGGTTAGACTGTGTTACCGACTTCGACAAGTATAATGTAGAATTATACCGAGTATGTTGTGTTATTGCTGTATAAATTCCCATGGTTTCAGCGGTATAAATTCAGGATGAGGTCTGGTCATGGCTCAGATTTGCTGATTTAAGGTCGTTTATGTGCCATGGTGTCAGCTGTATAAATTTTGGGACAATATTGTCTTGAACTATTAGGGGGAGCCAGTCTCTCTTATTTTGGATCTGCAGAGGAGCTATACACAAGGTGCTATTTTGGTTTTATACACTCTTACATGCTATATACATGAGAAAATTTGCATATTTGTGTATAATGGTTTGAATTCACATGGATGCACATGAATATATATATTTTTTGAAAATATAAATATTTTATGTATTTTTACTCAACCGGTTTTTTTCCTGATTTTTGTCTGATTCCGATCCGGTTTCGGTCTTGGGGTTTGCCAGTTCAACCACCGGTCCGGTTCTAATAACATTGTCTTCCATATATCAATTACATATTTTACTTAATCTGTTATGGAGTATTTTCGGTTGACTTATTCATTCGGATACTCTTCGAGTGTGTGAACCGGATTTGGTACACAACATTTGATATAACAAAAGTGAGTAGTAGTTGCCCCATTCTATAGGTGGTCTTTCTAAGTTGGATTGAATATCAGGATGTCCTGACATTGGGGAAACATTTTAGCAATTGGTTTCATGAAGGTTGTTGAGCCAAAAGTCTTGTTTTGCCACTTACAGTGTGCAAATTTTGTTTTGAAAGCAATCATCACACGGTAGATGTTTCCATTTGAACTTCATAATCCATCGAGATCTGTCCTGCTGATGTGTTGGTATCTTTGAGTTGATCCAGCAAGTTTTTAATCTTGGGAAGAGGATATTAATTTCTTGTAATAATTATGTTGATTGTTTTATAGACTTCCATTTTGGGAGACAAGCAGAGCTTGGGGTGCACAAGGAGAAGTGTTGCTCTGAACGTTTTGTTTATTATTTAATTAATTAATTTGCTTCTCAAAATTTTCATGTCTCATTTTTCAATCAATAAACATGTTAACTGGATAGTTGTGAACTTGTGAAGGGGTTGCTGGAGTGGGTTTATGGCCCTCATTAGAAGGTCTTTAGCTTCTGACAAAACACTTTTAATAGGAAGTCTAGAATATCCTCTAATTGGAGGAAGACCTTGACTTTTAACTTACCATATCTATGTGGCGTGGGAGCGCTCCCCACCCCCTCGCTCCCGCTCCTGAAGCTCGCTCCCAAAATGCTCCCAATTTTGGGAGCACGCTCCCAAGCCGCTTCCTTCCATTCCTATACTAAAAGCTCCTATACTAGGTTGATCATTTGGTGACAATGTTATGGTACCTTCCTTCTTTGCCAAGCTCCTACAAAAGTTTTTATGGTTGATCATTCAATGATAATGTTATAAGTTATAATTACTAGATGATTGATCTTATATGGTTTAATCTTATGTGATCTATAGCTAATTCAACATCCTACATGTTTTTTAGATATAAATCCATCAAAAGATATGAAAATATATACTCTACAAAAAACGCTCCCTAAACAGGGGCTTTTGAAAATTTCGCTTTTCGCTCCGCTCCCGCTCCCCGTTCCTTGCTTCTGCTACCCTCTCCTCGCTCCCGCTCCCCACTCCCAACAACATAGTGCCATATCTTAAAGATGGCAAATTGCTCGGTGTTGTTGGCAAGGTTGATTGTTTCCTTGCTCCAAATACAAGCATTGGATTATAGGATTTTATAACAGCATATATGCATGAAAACAAACAAGCCTAATTTGGAGAGAATAATAAATGCCACTCATTAATAGTATGATGCAAAACAAGTAAATCACATAAGCCTAAGGTGGGCCACACACATTTACACAAATACGACCACCCTCTCATCTATCTCAACATACATTACATCATATATAATACCCTAATACTGTTAGGTGGTCTAACCACCTAACTAACCTTTATACTAATTATTATCATTAACTTAATGCAATGATATACTATTAAAATGTTACATGGTCACTATAGTTAGTACACACAATGTATTAGCATAACATTCAACATTTATATCAACATTGGAGCTCGTTATTTGCTCCTCCATCAACCCCCCTTGAAAGAAGAGCCCCAATAAAGATCTTAACCATTTATCACCTTGAATCTATAGCTGGGTTTTAAACTAGATTGACACAAAACCAACTGTTATGGGTTTTAGACCGGATGACACCAAAACAACAATTATGGGTTTTAAACTGGATGACCCCAAACCCCACAGATTCCTGCAACTAGATGTGCAATCTGACATAATCCAGCACAATCACTCCACCATACACACCAAACATGCTGTGCTCAACACATAATAATTCTGCTAGAGAAAGTAAACAAATTTACATGTCTACACCACCGCTGCCACTGGTGCCTGTGTGTACCCATCACTGCTTATGTTGTTCATGCACACCCATTCCTCTTGTTTGACTCTGGCCATTTGTGGCCTTCTGCTTATGCTCAGCCCTCCTGCAACCTCCCATCCTTGTTCCACGCTATGGCCTACAACCTGCTACACCCTATGGCCTCTACCAACCTGCTCCATCCTTATGGACCGGTTATGCTGGCTGTTACACAACCTCTGTCCTGTACCTCTTTTGGCAGTGTTAGTACTCCTAGTCTTAAAAAAAATCCAACCCGAGGTGCCCTGTATGTCTATGCAGTTTTCTCTTCTTCTCGATTCTTATTCTCTGTCCTATAATGATGGTCAATCTGCCTGGCTATCTATTTGACATGCTTGTAGACAGATTGCTAGCTGGCCAATTAGTAGTTACACTGTCAAACTCTGAAAAGAATCGTGTCCCAGTTTCTTTAGATTAAATTTCTTCATCATCCACCTTGCTGCTGGTCGAAGGAGTAGCCTTTGTCATGGACCTGCCGCTGGTGGAAGGAGCCACCATTGAAGGGAGAACAAGCAAGGGCTTGTGAGCCATTGCCAAAGGAAGACAAAGTCGTTGTTGCCACCCCTCGCTGATGAAGCCTGCTAGATAGCACTGTCCAAAATAATTGATTACTTTTATAACATAAGATATTTGTCAACCGGATTAGGAGGCACCATTGCCATGGGACCCCCTAAGGTCCCCTTTCATCTCAAAGTCAATGACATTTAGTCATACAATAATCATAGGCAGCTTGCTGCCCGGTTAGCACATATATAATCACACAGCATCATATTAAAGCATATTTTAACTGCTCATATCAGGTGCAGTGAACCTCAGTCAGCTGTTGCTTGATCCTAATTCATAATTAAAGGTTTAATCATAATCAGGCTTAATCTAGGTCTCAAAATGCAGGGTGTTGCAAATAAAAAAGAAACAAATATCATAGAGAGTTATGCAAGAAGCCCTATATTGCAAGGAACCAAATGATTCGTCTAGATTTGTAGTGTGGTCACTGGTGTTAGTATGGACAATTGAGAGTAATCAGTGCCATGGAGAATATATTAAGGATTGGGTGTACACTGTATACCTTGCTTATTCAAATTACATGAATATATGCTTTTTGTTTTTGTTTTGGTACCCAAATATTTGAATAGTATTATAGAATTTGGTTTGCCCTTCTGACATTGGAGAAACTATTTCTCACAACATTTTAGATCCAAGTTTGAGTTCAGTTTCCTTTTCATAGTTGTTTGAGTTTGGGGTTTCATTTCATTGTCTGATAGGATTCTCATTTTCATTTATATGCGAATCTGTGTGGATATATCTCACATGGAAAAGGAAGCGAAAAAACTGATGTTTTGTGGTTGCTGGGTAACTGCAGAGTTGTTATTGCAATTCTGTAATGAAATAAGTTCTATTTCCATTCTCCAAATGAGAGGTTGATTTTATCTATTTGCCAGGATTTATTCAAGTCTATACTCGTGCAAACACATAAATGAAACTGTTGTCAAGATAAAATGAAACAGGTGTATGATGAAAAACAAGGATCCTTGGATTCAGTACAAAGTCCCTATTCACCTGGCAAATAGACATCTTAAAACTTTGTGTCCAAGTGTAAAGGAGAGAACTCTTGATTCTTGCATGAGTGAAGAAAGTTATGAAGATAGCATGAATATTTTATTTAGTCTAGCACACATTTTAAGTTTAGATGATTGCCAACTGTTCTACCTTCTAAGCCTATGCAAATAGCCACAAATTTGGAAGATGCTTTAAACCAAATAGAAGCACGCATAATGTTTTTGGTTCCAACAACTCTTAGCGAGTGTGGTATGTTTAATAGTTATGCCATTAATAAATGTTTCCAGATTCTTAAAATTTCATTGCCCTTCAAATTAGAGGCCAAAATTGAGTGCCTTTTGACAGAATACACTTTACTTGATTTTATGGTACTTTAGAGTCTAGATCTTGACAACTGATATGATTGGCAAGATTAATTCGAATTGCATTATGCTTGTTACAGGTTTAGTGAGATATAGGGAATTTCCTCTGCACAGTAGAGCCTTCACATATTTGGAAAATGATTGACTAGCTTGATAAATTGGATGAGTCAAATTAGGGAAAGAAGAAAGTAAAGTAGGTAATTACGGAGTAACTTCTGGAGTGCAGAATTGAAATAGAATTTGAGGGAAAAGATTGAAGGCTTGGTGAATTCCATCATTGGTCTGAAAATCTTAATCTCTATGAGGAATATCTTTTTTTGGTGATGACCAACTGGCTTCCTTGCTAAGAAATAGCTTGTAACAATGGATTCTCCAAAGAAACTTACCTATTTCTGAAGAGTAGAAGCTTGTCAAAGAAATGGAATTTCATTTCTACAAACTAACAATGCAGAAAGTCCATTGTCATCGGGTGGAAGAATGAAATCGTAGGACCAGTTTTAATTTTCTTTGTTATTGCTTAATTGGATAATATATCAGTTATATTAGTCAGTTATATTAGTAAGTTTCAGAAGGAGTATGTTCGTTAGTCCGCATAGTTAGAAGTGTTATTGGCGACAATTTAAATGACATTCTTGAAATTCTTCATTGCTGCCTCCAACAAAGTTAATCAACTGAAGTAGGTTGTGTTACCTCAAAATCTAGTTCCCTCTCAACTAGGCAACTAGGACCGGTGCGAAAGATCGACAACCTTTTGGGAGATGCACCAATGTCATGATAATGCAATCTCCCCTCGTTTTAGGTCTGCTCCTTGGCCACGGGAGGCTTTCCAAATATGGGAGAAGATAGACTTGTAAGATATGCCCAAAGAACAACCCTATCTCTACAAGATCTTCCCACTGTATCAGTAGACCAGTATCTTATTGGAGTCAACAAGATATGCAATAAATACTTAATGATTGAGAAGGTTTAGGAGCAATACATCTTTGTTACTGATTAAGTAACAAGATAAATCAATTTTATGGAAGAAAACCCAAAAAACTTAATTGTTGGCATATCCCAAAAAATACCTCTCGACACTCAGCGGCCCGAGGAGACTCAATTCCCCCCTAGGGTGCACTTGTGTTCTGCCGAAGGATTCCTGCGTTTTGGGACTGATTTCACCTTCAGATCTGCAATTTTCTGCATTAAGGGCTGAACGGATGGATTTGGCACTTCAAAACCCCACTAGGGTCACCCCAGATGACTTGGGGATGAGCTGGGAGACTTATCCAACCCCTAGGGTTTGATCTTTCTGTCAAAATGGACCTGTAAAACCACTGTACCAGATCTGCAATAACACTTAGAGGCTGACGTCACCCTAAATTAGGGTTTTTTTTAGCTATAAAGCAAACTTTTTATGGATTTTTCCACCTTTTCAGCAGTAAAATTAGTTCATTAATTTATAGTGTTAGTAACAATTGCAGAAATTAAATTAATAGAATAATTTGGACGGCAAAAAAAAAAAAATTTTTGGATTTTTCACAAAATGTTTGATTTTTACTATTTAGGGGTTTTTTAAAAATATTTTTCTGATTTTTTGCTAAGTTGCCAAGAAACTTGGGTACGGGACCACCACTTTTAGAAACAGGGTACTTGGGTACATTGGGGATACTATATATATATAATATTATAAAAATAAAACATGTCACAGTCATATGCATATTTCAGATTTCTTATAAATTATGAATCACGATTCATAATTCAATGATTCATTGAACAATGAACATTCACATTGAAAATTTGAAACATAAAATTTGATAATTCATAGTAGATATCAAGTGGAAAACTGGAAGTTATATTATTGATAGTATTATATGTCCATGACTCCATGAGTCCACTGTCATACAAAATTTGCCTATTGGCATTTCTAGACATGAAATAGAAAGTTCAAAACAGTAAACAATGAACAAGATAATTGATTTGGCTTTCTCAAGCCATGTCATCAATATCCTCAGGATCACTGTCATCAACATCACTAAGGTCCTCTGTCAGCAAGCTGTCTAGATAGGATCACTCTCAAGTTGAGGCTCATGCTCATCAATAGTAACTAGAGGTAGCGTTTTAACTTTTTTTATTAAATTATTTCATTAAACAGGTGGTTTTTTTCCCTCAATACCGACAAATTTTACTTTTGTTGAGTCGGTAGTACTCCTGTAGTACCCAAACATGGGGTATGTCATACTGTTTAGCATGTAAGTACCTCTTTTTTTATAATGGTGTTTCAGGTACGTGGAGCCAGTAAGGGGTATGTTAGAGTACGACAGGGGACATACCTTACAAGTACCCAAGTATTCGGTATGGGTATGTGTACTTTACCCCCCAGGTACAGGTATATGCTACATAGTTTTTTTGTATTTTTGCAATATAGTAGTACAAGAAATTTGGTAAAAAGGTTTTGGTGATGATGAGGTTTTAGAAACTGAGAAATCGAGATCAATGTTCCTTCTAAGAATGGGCAGTCCAACATTTGTATGAACTAGGGCAAAAGCAAGGAATGCTACGTTGTGTTGTCCTTGACCTAATTAGGGCAAAAAAGATGCCAAGGCCCAATCAAAAGAGAGATCCTTTGAGAGGGATGTCTCACTTACAAGACTAAACTATTTAAGTTAATCTTACCTCGGATGCCCTCCGGCAGTGCAAGACAAGAAACTCAGAGATCTTACCATAGTTGAGGAAGAAAAGAGGAAAGAGTAGCCTCCCAAGAATCCTTTCAACTTAGACTAGCCTTAAAAGATAGTAGATAAACCTTAAAACATAAAATATATCACTTGAAAACCCTAGAGTGCTCAAGAAAGGAGGTGCACACCCCTTACTCTGTCATGCACACAAGAAGAAATAAGAAAAGAGTCATATTTGATCCCATGATCTGGGTTACAAATTTGTCTTTAAAATTACTTTTAATGGTTTTTTAGGGTTTGTCACGCACCATCCGGGGACGAAACCTCATAAAGCATGAAATAATGATAAAATAAGATGAAATGCTTCAACTTGATGATGAGTTGAGCTTGGAAGGAGGACATCTAACCCCAACATTATGCCTTTACCCTCAATGCCCTTCTTCTTAGGTTGTACCAAGTTACCAACCTCTTTTTGTTTGCTTGGAAGCTGGACGATTTGCTCTTGAAGACCAAGATTACAACAAAAATCCCAACATTATGCTTTTATCCTCAATGCCCTTCTTCTTAGGTTGTACCAACCTCTTTTTGTTTGTTTGGAAGCTGGACGATTTGCTCTTGAAGACCAAGATTACAACAAAAATAGGACCAAGGGGGTATCAATGAGGCGTGTTAAGGTGGGTACGATAACCCTTACAAGTGCAATCACCTCGAGAAAGCATAAAACACAAGTGTGGCTACGAGCCCCTAGCCATGTCTCCTAATGGATTCATCCCAAGAAGCACCAGAGCACCCACCTAGGGCATAAATGCCAACGTGATGAGGGACGTCCACCTCATCAAGAGGTAGTCAACAAAGCCACTAAGCCCATCACTCTTTGAAATGAGAACCAACAGGACCTGCCATGACCAAACCAAGGGTCATGAGTCTTGCTAGACCGACACTTATACATAAACAAGCCCCAACTTGGCCTTTACAATAGAAATAGACCCCCCTTTCTTTGGCACATCTAGTATGGTGCACTGCAGAGAACCTTGAGGGTAACAGGTCGCACAACACTTGGGCACATTTAACTTGTCATAAACACGTTTAGATTTAATAAACATACTGGCCCTATGACAAAAAGGAAGGAAACACAAGATGGTTTTGTTACGCTGTTAGTCCATGGATGACACATGGTAATGTAATGTCTTTACCAAGGATGTACGGTGCGTAGTAAGATTTTTTACATCCTCCACATCCTTTGTAAAACCCTACCTCAAAAAAGCCTTAGACAACAATAGCATTGACTGTGCCCCGCTAAAATGGGGATCCAAAAATGTTGAAAGCCAACTTTGAATAGAACTAAAAGTTGCCTATGGCTTTCTCAGCTTGTTCATGATCTATTTTTATCCAGTTGTTATTCTCCATTTTGGGCTATGAACAAAGTAGAGTATGCAGAGAAAAAAGGATCGTAGCTTTACCCTGACCTGTACTATTTCTAACAGAGGGTATTGGAGGCTGACTTGAATGCAGGGCTGAATGATCAGATACAATAGGAGGTACTTGTGTTTAATAGGGCAAACAATGAGCCTTGCTATCTCTAAGCCCTCAATCTTTCTCTCTTAGGTTCGGAAGATCATATGGACTCCAGTTTGGTAACTAGTAACTACTAACATCTATAGGTACTTTTGAAGCATTCTCACTTGGGATCACTTACAGTCTAGAGGATTTATTGGACCGGGCCTGTGCTTTTTATGTAAAAGACATGTTGAGAATTGTTCACATCTATTTTTGCAGTGCTCTTTTACTAAGCACATTTTTGCCCATTTCTCGGCCAGTCTGGGTTTCACTTTCTTGCCTTTTGATGATATTTTGTCTACTTTAGACTACTGGTATAACGCCCACAGCCCCTCTGTTTCTTTCTTATATGCTCCTGTGGTTATATTTTGGTATATTTGGCTCCTACGTAATTCCTGTATCTTTGAAGACATAAAACCTTCTTCCTCCTCGATCATTACCAGGATCGAATGTTTTATGTCTCTTTACCCGGTTCCTCTCAAATCTGTTAAGCGCAGGCAGGTTGGTACTCGGCCCTATCTCTCCTATCCTGCGGGCTTTTTTGATGGAGCTGCAAAAAATAATATTGGAGGGGCAGGCTACACTATCTTTCTAAATGATACCCACTATTTTTGCTTTTCGGTTGGATGTGGGCAGAGCACGAATACACGTGCTGAGCTCCTGGCACTCTGGTCTATCCTTCGAACCTGTCTCGTGATGGGTCTGCCTATGAATCAGATATTTGGTGATTCTATGGCGATTATATCTTGGGTTAACAGAATATCCAACCTTGATGTTCCCAATCTGATACATTGGCGCGAAGATATCCTTTCTATGTTGCGATTGGTCCCACCGGTGTCCATCAATCATACATATCGGGAACACAATACTCTAGCTGATGGTCTTTCTAAGAAGGCATTGCTTTTGGATATGGGTCATGGATACTACTATGAATCTATGGATGGTCTGGTCCTTGGAGAGGGACATTTCACTCTTTTCTGATGACCATTTATATGTTCAGCATTGGTTATTTTCTTGTTTTTGATGCACTTGAGGTATTTCTTTAGAATACTGTCAGCTAGTCTAGTCATTACCTGTTGCATGTATGTTTGATTGGACACCAGATATGATTGAAAAATCTGACCCGAATCATCGGGAATGATGAAAAAGTCTGCATAGGATCAGACTTTGTGCATTATCTCCCTCATTTGATGACTGTCATTGAATATCAGTTCTGAATGTATGTATGTGTGGTACGAGGATGGACTGATCATCTTATGTATTCTCGATGTATGTTTATGATGTCTTTTGATTTCTGATGAATAACAAAGACTGGTATTTTTTCTTCTGAAAAAAAAAAAAACATCTATAGGTACTTTTGAAAAGGTGATACTCTCCACATATAGTTTTATTGCAGAAATTACCTTGGACCTAACCCCCACGAAGGTGTCTGTGAAATGACTAATAAAAATCCCTCGGTCCCTCACCATTTATAAATACCCAAAAAAAAACTGGTGGTAATCCTACAAAAATGCTTATTGTGTTTCCGTTGGCTAGTTATCTCTTTCTCTGCTTTCAGTAGAGGATTGGGTAACTACTAGTACTAACATCTATACCTTTTGACAAGGGAGCGCATCATAGCAAGTGATTTTTGGCAAGGTGACACTCTCCACACATAGTTTTGTTGCAGAACTTATATTGGACCTAACCCCTATTAAGTTGTCTGTGAAATGACTAACAAAATTGCTTGGGCCTTCACCATTTTTCAATATCGTTGGTGCTATATGATAAAGTTTGGTTTTTGTTTAGTTTTCGTTCAGTTTGGTTTTATTGGAAAAAGTTACCCAAAGAAATAACTGGTAATAATTCTACAAAATAACATCTTATATTTCTGTTGGCTAGTTTGTTGGCTCTTTCTCTGCTTTTATTAGAGTAGTGATAGGAGTTGCTTTCGCACCTCCACTGTGTATTCACATGAGCTATACTTTTGAGTCCCGTGGAACAACTTCGTTGTCACACATTGGACATTATTAAAATTAAAATGCAGCCCAATTTCAGGTTGTGCAACCCTGGCCTTTTCAATGTTTTCCCCTGTTACAAAGCTTGGCTTGGCTAATTGTTGAAAATGAACCAAGTTTCTCTGTTCAAAAGCATCCAAACTCTGTTTCTTGCAGACCTTCTGTCACAGTAGAAACAATAGAGAAAAGTGTAGAGATGTGTAAAAAAAGTGTTTTTTTTTCCACCTTTATATGAGGATGTAGTCATTGAGCAATTGGATGGACTCAATGAGCACAAGCTCACTGAATTTGCAAAGGTTTGCTAATTGTTGAAAACAAACCAAGTTTCTCTGTTCAAAAGCATCCAAACTCTTTGATTCTTGCCTTCTTCCACAGTAGAAACAATAGAAAAGAGTGTAAGGATGTGTAAAAAAGCGTTTTTTTTTCCACCTTTATATGGGGATGGAGTCATTGAGTGATCGGATGGACTCAACGAGCACAACAAGCTCACTGAATTTGTGCATAGCCATTGAGGACTCACTTGTTCATCAAGTTTGTCAAAACTTGCTGAGAACTCACTTCACTCAAAAGTAGGTCAAGACTTTCTTAGTTTGGACTCTAACTAGCAGGTACACCTGAGTCTAGCCAGTCAAAGTAGAAAGGGGTTAACTGTGTTAACTCAACAAGGGTTAGTGACTTTCAGTGTGTAGTGTTATTATGGTCCATCTTACCTTGTTTGAGAGTGTAAGGATGTGTAAAAAAGTGTTTTTTTCCCACCTTTATATGGGGTTGGAGTCATTGAGTGATCAGATGGACTCAACGAGCACAAGGTCACTGAATTTGTGCATAGCCATGGAGGACTCACTTGTTCATCAAGTTTGTCAAAACTTGCTGAGAACTCACTTCAATCAAAAGTACGTCAAGACTTTCTGAGTTTGGACTTTAACTAGCAGGCACACCTGAGTCTAGCCAGTCAGAGTAGAAAGGGGTGAACTGTGTTAACTCAACAAGGTTTAGTGAGTTTCGGTGTGCAGTGTTATTATGGTCTATCTTACCTTGTTTAAGAGTGCATATTGACCATATTTTCCATGGAGCAGGCTACTGACACCCATTGAACCAAATTCATCATGTCAAAGAAGTCTCAATCTTAGTTCCCAAGGTCACAGGAGAGCCTTTTTTTCAAATTTTTAACTAATTAGCCCAACATGATACAGGACTGGTTTTGTTGTCTATTTTTTATCAAGTGAGCTTAATGTGTCCGAATTTGCAATGTGTAAACTTCAACTTAACAGGAATGTGCCCAAATTAATAAGTGGGTGTAACATTTAGTCATACGATAATACTCATAGCTATTGCTTCTGAAATTTGTATTAGTTCAAAGCTTCAAATCTGTCACAGATTCTAAACAGATCACTATTGCTTGGTTACCTAAACCATCACAATCAGATGTGATTCCCTTTGTTCGGGATGCCACCATACTCTGAAACCTGGAGATGGCTATGTCACCCACTCAAGAGCTGTGGCCCACATACAACATTGGCTGTTCCTTTCAGCATGCTGATAACCTGTATTACACGTTCACCATTTTGTGATATTTGCTTCTAGGTGACTATGGTTTTGGTTTCACTCTGCTACTTCTATGGGCATTGATATCTGAATTCTGTGGATTGCTTGCAAATAGCCTATACCTGACACACAAATCTGTTTTAGGGAGTTGGAATTGCAAGCCCTTTTGAACCTAAATCTAGCTGTCCAGTCCATTATTTGAATTTCCTTGTCCTTGCTCTGATCTCTCTCCTATGATTAAAGTGGAATGCAAACCAGCAGCTTTATAGTATATAGCAAGTACTGGTAGTTGTGCCCTTCAATGGAGTAGTCTGTACAGTTCTCTGTTGTTATTTTGTGCACACAGTGTTCAGATTGCATGTGCTCTGTGAACTAAGTAGCAACAATGGAGTAGTATTTTTTTAAGTGGAATATTAATGGGGGATAGGGATAGGACAATGATCAGGAGATTCAGGTTGTGATTTGTAGCGTTTGCAAACGGTTTTTATCATTTTGTTTGGACCAATGCAACTATTGTCCAAGTGTGCGTTTTCTTTTGGCGAAATCAAGATGTCTTTTTCTTAAATATTTTAGATTATTTAGTGGTCAGAATTTCTAGACAACATTGGAAATGGGGTATGCAGGATACAATGTATGTGCTGTCTCTTACCTTGTTTTTTCAACAGGAAAACTTAGCACCTGCAGAGCTGGCCCCTTTCATGTCGCATGCAACCCAAATGGCAGCTTTAGACTATATTGTCTCAGTAGAAAGTGATGTATTTGTTCCTTCGTACTCTGGCAACATGGCACGAGCTGTTGAAGGTCACCGTCGTTACCTGGGGCATCGCAAAACAATTATTCCTGACAGGTGAATCTTGGAAGCTTTATAAAGGGAGAGTTTAAAATGTGTATTGGAGGGTTGAGCTGTTCATGTCCGTTATCCATTTTTATTTTGATTTGTTAGGAAAGCTCTTGTCTCCCTGTTCAACAAGATAGACCGTGGACAACTTAGAGACAGGAATCGTCTTTCTGCAATTATTACAGATATCCACAAGAAACGGTAAAGTGGATCCAGCTTATTGCTTTTGTTTTGCTTCAATGGTTAAAATAGCAGCCTCATTTTAGTTTTGTATATGGTTAGAAATCATTACAAAGGAGGCAAAAAATACTGAGTACATATTCGTTGAGAATTGACAGACAAGGATCACCTAGAAAGAGAAAAGGCCCTATTTCTGGAACAAGAGGAAGGGAGAGGTTCTGCACAGAAGAGGCATTCTATACAAATCCTCTGCGAGATTGTCTGTGTCAGAATGAATCTTCTCATAGTCCTGCAGGCTTGAATACGACTGCAGCTCAAATACAGCTGGATTGGAATATGGAAAAAAGCATTTAATGGAACATATTTAAATTCAACTGGAGTTTCCAGGCACAGAAATTGTGGGAAGAGATTCCTCAATTCTGCCGTCGCCCTGCCTTCAGAGTGCAAATCCATGTCCACGGGGAAGGCATGTAAATCCTATTATTTTATTTATTAATTTTTCCTGGCTATCCACATCCCTCGCAAAAAGGAATATGTTGGAGCAAAGTGTATAAATATGTTATATTTCTTCGGTGCAAATAAATTAATGGTTAAGAATGGGATTGAGTGCTTAATGTTATGCCTGCTTAGCTGCATGAACAAAGCACAGTGAACAGGGTGGAATTATGTTGGCCTTTTTCGTGTACAGTACGAGGCTTTTCTGCCCAACTATTGTATATTTATCATAAGAGTCAAACTACTTTTATTGTTAATATCAAATACAAGGACAGGTTAAGTATGATTTATTACAAACCGGGTACAGAAACAATGGCACACTAATATCAAATACAAAATGTTAAGCGTGATTTCTCACATATTGGGCATAGAAACAGTGGCACGCTAAAAGAAGCCAGCGGGAAAATGTTTGGCCTGTTTTTGCTAGCTTAAAACAGGTTTTGCATTATTAAATTTCAACTAGCTTCACCATTTGCAAAGAGTGCACTGCCAACTTGTGGAAAGCTTGGTTAAGGCGTTGCCTGAGCTGTTAAAGCATCACAGTTTAAGTAAATAAGTTGTTAAGACATCGGTATGATTGAACAACAATTATCACTTGGTTAGGGGAGAGACACCAGTAGTGGTGCACCCAAGCTTGTGTGACTTAATTCTCCATGTTCTGGAGCTCATTTTTCCTCCAAATTTGTATCACATATAATTTTGGTGTGTTCTCTATCTAACCACGTTGGTCGGTGCGACAAATCCAAATTGATGCCATGTTAGCCACAAAGTTCCAGGTTGTCTAGCCATAGTGTATTTTTTACTAGAACCAATGGGTGGACATTAATGTGACTTAAAGTGGACGTGACTTAAAATGAAATTTCCAATTTAAAAATATTCATTTTATTTCGAAATGTAGAATTTTTTTTTGTTGTTGTGATAAATAGTTTTAAAAACATGAAAATATTGAGAATGACTTTGTACATAAAAGTACTTTTATGAACAACTTATAGTATCTAGTTTTTTCAAGGTTGGGGTATACCCCCACCACTCCCTATCTCCACATTTGGTCCCTGCCTCACATATTGCTACTCTCTCCTAGATGCTTATGGTTTAAATTGAATACACGAGATGTCTAGAATATCATTCGGTTAAAATTGAATACACGAGATGTAGAATATGATAGTTTTTTCGAGATTGGGGTTTTCCCTACCACTCCCTATCTCCACATTTAGTCCCTAACCCACATATGGCTCCTTTCCCTTAGATGCTTACAAGTTAAAATTGAATACATTGGATTTGAATATGATAGTTTTATTTTATTGACAATATTTTATAAATACATTTATACTGATTACTTGTACATACGTATCTGAGTACATACATGTCTAATTGTTATATTCAGCCATAAATAAGTCTTAATACATACATGTCTAATTGTTATATTCAGGCATAAATAAGTGTTAATACATATCTAATTGTTATATTTAGACATAAATAAGTGTTGTTATATTTAGTCAAATAAGTGTTGATACATATCTAATTGTTATATTGAGTCATAAATAAGTGTTGGTGTACTTGCATTTTTGTCAGGAAAAACTGGGAAACTGAAACTCTGTAGAAACTTATACTCATTTCATCAGGATTACTTTTTCTGGTATGAAAGTAGTCGCGTATTCAACAACATTGGCAGTTAACAATTGAACTAATTGTTTTCTGGTAAACCTACTGCTATGAAAGTAGTCAAGTATTCATTCAACATTGGCGGCCAACAATTGAACTAATTACTTTCTGATAAATCTATTTAGATAAATGATGTTTATGCTATATAGTTAATTTACATATTCATAGTTAATAAGCATGTGCATTTTTTGGATACATCATCTTGTTACTGGCATGTTTTGATGCATTTTTTTAATCCTGTTGGCAGCTTATTTATTTATTTATAAGTAATCTTTTTTTTATTTCCAAGTAATTTAATGTCGGCTTATTCCCAAATCTTTAATTATTTTGTTTCATAAATCTTTAATTATTTTGTTTCATTTTTTAGTAAGGTTTTAATATTTTTTTAATCATATTTTTAGGTTAAAATTTAGTTTAAAATTGAAAAAACTTATTAGAGTTGTAATTATAAATTGTTAGGTGTAATAAGGGTATTTGAGGAAGTTGAATCCATTTTTATATTAAAAATGTTATTTCAGAAATAAAATAAAAAATAAAAATTACAATTTGATAAAAAATTATAGTTAAATTAATTTTATCCGGAAGAAATGTTGAATTACAAATATAAATTGTTTTTTTTGACACAAAAGATTAGGTTTTATATTAATAAAACAGTGGCATGGCCACCAGAGAGTTTACAGCTCCAAAAAACATAGTAAACCGGACAGTCTTGAAATACATATGCCTGTAACTTAACAAAACCAGGACTTTTAAGGACTTAACAAAAGGATTAAACATAGAATGAAGAAGCTAGACTGGAATTAACGCTGCTTGGCCTGAGCTCTAGAAGACGTATTGGTGTGGGCTGCAAATTGACTCGGCGGATGGCCTAGATTCCCAGCGTCTCGCAGCATTGCCATAGTGCCCTCAATTCTTTGCATCCTGAGATCCAGCTTGTCCATGGAAATCACAACCTTTTCTTCCAGAACCTTCAGGGCTGCGTGGAGGTCCGAACGGATTCGGCCAATGTCCTCATCAGTTTGGTCAAAACGTCGACCTCCCATCTCGTCAATTTGCTGAAGGTAATGTCCTTGGCGTCTCACCCGACGCCTCAGAACCTTAACCTCGGCTTCCAGCTCTATCAGAGGATCAGGGACGAAAGAGGCAGAGCTTTCCGAATTTGCCATACCACCTAGGATTAACAGGGAGAGAGGCGCAAAGCTTCGCCACTCAGGAGAAGAAATCACCAGCTTCGAGGTGTCAAGAGTTCTGGATTCTGAGATGTAGCGAAGGAGAGAGCAATTAACCAACTGAGTAGCCTTCATGAGATATAATGGGGGCATCATTACCTTAAAATTGAAGCATGTCGTGGGACGAAGCATCAGATTTCGAGGAGCACCGTTAACTGAACCCGTACTGTGCATTGAAGACCAGAGCATAATGCAAAAATAGATAACCTCTTGATTACCCAGAATCTAATGGACATCATACCATAACATGGTTCCAAACTTGACGCCCAACTTATCATAGACAGAGAATGGAGAATCCACTCGCTTGAATGAAAGATTGTAATTGCATAAATAAACCTTGCATGAGCCCAGAAGATTTGGAGAAATCGCCTGCCTTAATTCCATCTGCTCCGTAGTACCATGGAAAGGACATTCCAACATCAACGATGACAGGAGGATCATCATCCTGGTGTAAGCTGAGCGTGTGTGTAGAGGGAAACCATTGAATGGAGAGGAGGACGAAATGAGAGGGAGCGTGCCTTGATAAGAAATGCCACCCTCGGGAACATCCACCATCCGGCCGCCGGAGCTCATAACACATGGCCTGGGGCCCACCTTGCAATTAACCGACCTTCCTACCTTCGAAATCGAGCCCTTGGGATTAAGGGATATGGCATAAGCTAAGATCATCGTTAAGTTTGAGGTCCCCTTTGCTCATGGGGATGGCTTCATTCGCTGCTTTGTCAGCAAGACCATTGTTCATTCAAAGGACGTGGAAGAAATCTATGGATTTGAAGAGGGGGATGATCATAGAAATTCATAGGAGAACTTGACGAAGCCGAATTGAAGAAGGAAAAGAGTGAGAGTTGAGGAAATGGATGATCAGCTTGGAGTCCCCAATAACCATAAGATCCTGAATACCACGAAGAAGAGCTTGATTTAGGCCTTGCCATAGAGCCAGAGCTTCCGCCATGTTATTAGATTCTATTCCCAAATTCCAAGAATAGGTGAGATTCAAATTGCCATCGAGGTCAAAGAGCACCCCTCCCCCTCTTGCCTCCCCTAATTACAAATATAAATTGTTGAGATTGCACAATCAGTGTAATAGAGATATTTGTATTAAAAATACAATTTCAGTAAAGTCTTATTCCCAAATCTTTAACCATCTAACCATTTTCTCACAAGAGATTGTGAAGTAATACAAATGTGACATTTATTCTATGTTCTTTTATATGATCCATGAGTAAACTTGAATTTCACAGTGGGTTCATTGTTGCACTTGTCAAATTGCTTCTTCCATATTTGAAATTTGATCACTACTTCCACTTGGATTTGCGTTTGATTGTTTGAAACGCTTGCTCTAAATATACAAATTAGTGCAACCTGGCACTAACTTGAGTGCAATAGTGCATTTCGAGTAGTGAAATTCTCCAGAAACAACTCTTGTTTTCCATGGATTTCGATGCAACGTTCTTCACCATTGATTGCGGGCAAATTATGAAGGTTTAATTTATTAATTTTCTAAAGTTTTTGAACCTTTAATTTTGCTCAATATATTAAAAAAAATATCAGTGCCTCACTTTGTAGGTGGCTTCGACTCTTTGTATTGGTAGACCTAGGCCCATGGCTATTTTGCTTTGTAGGTCGACCATTCTTTGCCCTTGGCTTCTCATGGCACCTTGGTATCCTCGTGGTTCTTCCAATGGTATTGCTACTATTGCACACACCACCACTCCTCGACATTGTTGCACTTTTGATTGTGCTATCTCTGTCAATCTTCCTCTCATCAAGGCTTTTTATAAGGGCATGCCCTCCTTCACGTGTAGGTTGCCCCACCCACTTGTTGGTCTCGTGCATGCTCTTGATGCTGTTGTCAAGCTCCAGGTTTGGGCTTTCTGTTGTAGGCACTTGCCAAGCTTTTTGTGGTGGTGCCACCCTTCACATTGATGGGTTATCCCCCACGTTGAGTAGGGCCCTTCACTTTGAACGAGATCCTTCTCAAGGCCGCCACCCCACTTATTGGAAACCACCTTCAACGCACTATGTTGTTGGTCTGTTTGGCCATGTGATCATCGCCTTGGACCCTTTCCCTTTTCCTTTGATTCGACTCTCGCGCAACACTTTTCCATGATGGACACCCTTGCCATTCCATGCCATGTGTATTGTCAAACACTTACCAGATGACACATGACACATCACATTGTTATTCATGCCAACTCAATAACACTTTCCACTCGGATGCCATGTCACCATTGCTTGATGGCCATGCCATCTAATGAATGAACAAACACATGGCACCACCACAATGTGCCACATCACATTCGTATCATATAATGAGCATATCATTGCCACATTCTCTGCATATGTATATCACCACATTGACATCTTTTGCATTGTTGGGAGATTCCATGTGTCTTTCATCATAGTGATTTGCATGTGGCACTTACCCTTGTGGTGTCCCGATGTTGTTAGGATACATAAGGAAAATATTATAGGCCATTCTCAATTGGCCATATCTTTTGATGATGAACGTGTGTTGACATGATGGATGTGGTGAAATGACGATGATGATGGTGACAATGACGACAACAATGATCACACATCATCATCATAGCGTCGGGAATCATAAGGAAAATTCCACTAGTCACCTTCTATTGGCCATATATTTTGCATAGGGTGTCTATTTTTAATATGTTTTTTGCAAGATGTGTGGTGATATGATGACGATTGTGATGATGCAAAGATGGTGGTGATGACCACCACGTCGATGATGATCACATCATTGTCATTGCCATGATCGTCGTCCTCATGATGATGATATGATATATCTTAACCTAGCCAACACTATGGTTGATCTGGTATCCCATCGACCCATAATCCTCTAACCCAAATATAGTTGGGAAATGCCCCTTCACCTTGGTAACCTTTCATGAATTGGCTCCATTTCCCTATATAACCTCTAAATACACTGAATAGTCATCATCCCATAACCCTTAACATTAACCCATCGATTCTTAATCTTTAAATGGCATGTCTAATCTAGTAACCTCTAACACTTAATTTATAATGCACGAGTGAATCCCTATATCAATAATCAAATAGCTCCAACCCACTGATCCCATCACTTGATAAATCCAACTTACTAGTCTTTTTAACCCAACTAACCATATCCCAACCTACCAAACTAGTAACCCTCTAACCCAAAATATCTCAACCCTTAAACCAAATACCATTGAAGACTTGAGAGTCATGCTTACTCTTGAAACACGACTTGGAACACACCATTCATTACAATCCCCTAAATGGGCTTAGGCATCTGGTCTCCCACATAGAGGAAACAATTTGTGTGGACAATTGTAGGATAAGTAATGGTCTTTAAGAATTGTTTAGAAATGATATCCTTATTAGAGCTTGGATAACTCGAGCAACCATGATATCATTGAACTTAGCGTTGATGTTAGCTCAAGTGGTCATGATTTAGAGGTAATATCTCTCCCACCTAAGTGGGGAGGTCACTAGTTCAAGTCTCTTGATCTCCTTGGGGTTGGGATTTATAATTAGGGCAGACAATTTACCTTGGTTAATACTCATCAACGATGAAGTCTTTAGGGTTTCATGTGCATGCTTATATGAGAAAAAAAATGTAGGGATCCTACTTAATAATCTATCGAGTAATGGGTGGTAATGTAGGTTTTTGAGGATCTCTACCTAACTTGTACAAGGAAGTAAATATGAAGTCATCACAAGGTTAAAAAATGCACAACCAAAAAACCCAATTGTCATTGTTATCATGATTTTCATTGTCATTATTGTTGTCCATGTCATCATCATCACCATCATCACCATTATGGTCATTATTGTCTTTGTCATCACTCTCATGATCATCATCATCGACATTGTCATTGTCGTCATCATCATTATCGTCATTGTGATGATGACAACAATGATGGGGATGACGACGATAACAATATGATCATTGTTAACATCATCTTTGTCGTCATCATTATCACCACAAAAAAAAACAAATTATCATCATAATCCTCATCATCATGGTCATCCTCAACATCTTCGTGATTATGATGATGATCATCAACATCAACATCCTCATCACCATTATCACCATCATCATCATTATCATCATTATGACAATGGCCATGACGACGATGTGATCATCATCATTATCATCTCATCATCATCGTCATCATCTCATCATCATCATCATTAGCCCTTTATTAGGATATAAGGGAGAAAGGGGGCAATTGCATGAGTTGTCACTGAGGTGAATGGAGGATATGTGCTAGGATCATGGGTCAACGGTCTACCGAACCATAGCATCAACTATGTTAAAATACAACATCATGCTATGGTTCGGTAGACCGTTGACCCATGAGCCTAGCACATATCCTCCATTCACCTCAGTGACACCTCATGCAATTGCCCCCTTTCTCCCAGCTTATATCCTCATAAAGACTTCGAACATTATCCTACTAACTCTCAACCCTCTAGCATTAACCCCTTCATTCTTAATCTTCAACCCATAGGTGCCTAATCTGGTAACCTCCAATGCATAATGCATGATAAAACACTAACTCAAATATCTCAAGCCAATGACCCCTAACCTAGTAAACCTAACTCACTAGTCTCTTTAACTCTACTAACCTTGTCCCAAACCACTAATTTTCTTCCCTAATCATCCTCTAATCCCAAATGCCATGTATTCACTTAAACCACTGCCAAGACGTGAAAGTCATACTTACCCTTGAATCCCCCAACTTAGATTTCAACATTATTTATAATTCCCCAGATGTGCTTGGGCCTCTCTTCTCCTAGAGGGAGGAAACACTTTGAGTGTGCCATTGTAGGATAAATAGCGTGCTTTAAAAATGGTTTAGAAATCATAATCCTATTGGAGCCTTGATTAATCATCACTTGTTCAACCATAATACCATTGAACTTGGACATTTAGATATCCAACTTAATCATCAATGTCATTGTCATCTCCATGATAATGACATTGATGGTGATAATATCAACATCATGATCAATATCATTGTCATTATCATCATGCCAATGACAATGATAATGGCAATATATATGAACATAGTTGATGCTATGGTTGCTTTGGTAGCCCATTAACCTATAACCCTCTAATTGTTATCTACTTGACACATTTCCCTTTGCCTTGGTGACCCCATAATGCATTCACCCCCTTTCACTTATATAACTTGCTAAAGAATTTGAACACTAACCTACCAACCACCAACCCCTAACATAAATATGTTAATTCTTAACCTTTAACCCACACATGACTAATCTAATAATGCACAATTCATGGCTAGACCCTAAAGGGGCTAAACCATTGACCCAATAAATTGTTGATATGAGTAAATGATCATTTTCAATTTCATAGGTTTACCTGACGAAAGGGTCCAATTAGATATTTCTTCATTAAAATAGCAAGTGCTCTGGTAACAACTCAGTTGTTGTAATCTGGGTATGAATTAAATGAAATCCAATTAACATGCAATATGAAATGTAGCTAACAAAATCCTAGCTAGGAGTAGTAACAAGTGAACATTACCACCGATAACAGGGAGAAAATTCCATTGCCATTATAAGAAGTAGAACCAAATTGAATCCTTCCAATCCTCTTGGAATGGAACAATCCAATTTCTAAGAACACTTCCCGGTGATAAAACCAACACGTTAAAATGAAATAAGATTAGTCAAATAATTCGAGACAGAATACTGTATTATTAATGTATATGAATAATTATAAATTTTAAACAATCAAGAATATTCCACAAGCTATCTAAAAGTTATATGTTTCATATCATATGTTAACAAGCATAAGATAAACAAGAATAAACACTATACCAAGAGAATGGTCGCAAGCTATAATTTTCACATCCATAAGCACCAACAAAACTATAAGATGGGAAAGTAGACGACAACCACACACAATGATGTAAACATATAAACATTGACTAATAACAATTTCTTTATTAACATATAAAGATAGCTTACAATGCCAAGCAACAAAAACCTTTACTTACAATGATTCCATTTATAAATTTGTCCTCAAACCCCTTGCCTTCCAATTATCTTACTCTTTGGCTCCATACACTCTTTTACTAATTTGGGCTCTCAAGCCTAAACAAATTTATATGTATCATGTTGATTATTCAATAGAATTGTGAGGAAAAAAATATAAATTAAATAATTCACGATTAGACCACCCAAAGGGAAACTCAAATAAAAGAAACAAATTCGATCTTTGTGAATAATGTTGAACATAAATCACATGTATTTTTTGGGCATTGTTTATGATGTTCATTCGATGTTTTGTGGATGATGTTGAACATTAATCATATGTATTTTTGGACACTTTTTATGATGTTCATTCAAGTTTGGCAAAGTTATGTCCCCTATTGCATTTCACTTTCTTATTGATTTGTTGTGCGCTATTTTATTGATCTCAACTTTTCTTCTTACACCATTTGGATACATTTCACTACACATGGAAACCCCATGCTTGATTTGGATTATATCATAATTATATAAAGAATGAAATGAAGGTAGCAATGTAAATGGTAACAAAAAGATATTGTACAGAGCAGATTAATACAATGAAACCAAAATTCTATTGATAAAGGAAAATGAAAAATCTTGTAAAATGTAACGGAATACAAATTAGTTAGAATGGCAGAAACTTATATTTGAAGATAGATGTGTTGACTACATTAATTCACAAGAAGACATTAAAAAGACCAAGGCTACCTTTTTAACATAAGATATGAAGCCCTAAGAAGCAAAAACCCTAAAGTAACTCTAGGAAATCATGTGGCAAAAGGAATGTTGGGCTCAAGGAGGCTAGTTGATACACCAACTTCACGGGGCACAAATTTTGTGTACAAACTCAATTTAGGTTGTTTCTTGGAATGTTACAAAGATTAACCATGCTCTTTGCATTTGGTAGGGAATTATGATGCCTCTGTCAATTGCTAAAAACTCAAAGGAAATTCCAAAAAAACAAATTGAAATTTTGGGACTTGAAAAACTATAGTAGAGTCGTCAAGACGTGGAGCCTTTATGAATTAATGGAACAAGTGGGTGGCCACTAGCGTTCACCTGGAGTGGCCCCCCCTTGGGAAGCAATGGTATCATTGTGTTAAGTTCCACCATTAACTAGGGAAACTTCGTCTAAATTTGACTTTTAGTGAGCCACATGCTTTGATGGAGGCATTGGCCTACTTTGATGACTCAATAGTGTTGGATGTTTGGATAGCAGGTGTCCTTTGTCTTGATGTCCATGATTTGATCAATTGTAGCCTACTTAATGTTATTAATATTGAGTCCTACAAGGGCCAAGTGCTTGGCCACCTCCAAGGTGTCCAAGAGAGGTGGGAATTATAGTCAAAGCAACTCCACATTAAATATAGGGTGAAAGCCAAAGAAAGGGGAATATTTGATTCAAAATAATTTTCACCCACAACATTGGTGTTGGTGTAATCCCATATTAGAGTGAGAAAAGATTCTTATGGAGCCTTTTGAGGTGCTCTTTTTTGCGAATGCAACCATGCCTTATCACCCACTTGAAACTTATGCGGAACCCATTGTTGATACGGCGTTGCTTGTACTTGGAAATAGATTTATGCAAAATATCATGAGCTTGTTGTTGGATTTATTGGATCCATTCAATAATTTTGTTGCTCCATCAACCTTGATCTCAGCATAAGAGGATTCTTCCTATGTAGATATAATGGGTAGATCAATGTGAATTAGGACCAATATATGGAACCCTAAGCACCCTTGAAAATGGTTGGGGCCAATAGAGACATGAAGAGATTTGTTGTAGCTCTCATGAACATAAGGAATACTCTTATCCCATGTGTGTGAATGTTTGGATTTGTACATTCTTAGGATATGTAGAATCACCATGTTGGCTACGTTTATTTGTCCATTGGTTTGGGGTGGAAGGCAATCAATTTGGTTAGCTTGGTGTCCATCATTGGCCACATGTTGGACTAGAAAGTACTTAGGGGTCTCCATGTCGTTCCTATTTGAAATAATGGTTTATGGAAGCATGAAAAAACTCAAACATGCTTGACTAAGAGCTTGCAATGACCTCTATTGTGATACTCTTCTTGTAGGGTGTCAAATCGACCATCTTGGAAAACACATCAACAACCACAACTATATAGTTGTTGCAATGCTTGGTTGAAAGTAGGTTTGATATGAAGTCCATGGAGACTTTGAAATGAACAAAGTTCATTTATTTAATATGAAATGAACAAAGTTCATTTATTTAATATGAAATGAACAACTTGGTTCATAAATTGAATATCCAAAATAAATAGGGTAACATAAAAGAATCCATATAGATTAAAATAGTGTATTGAATATGTAATATGAGAAATTGATTATATAATGTTATGTGATAGTGTACTTATAGCTCTGATTAGTCACAATTGTTACTCATAATTATGATGTGCCACTTTATTTATTATTATTATCATTATTTATTTATATATGATCTTTATGTTCTTTACACTACCTATCCATCAAAAGATGGTTTGTCCTCAAAGCTTTTTTATGAAAAGTGTTATGTCTTTGTTTTTGGCTTGTAATGCCTTCTCATGATTCTCCATTCTTGAAGCTATGACAATTAACGACACGACACTATATGAATTACTAAGTGTTGAGTATAATTGTCTTATTGTGAAAGAGTTAGACCACTTTAAATCAATTTTTTGCAGAGTTGTGTGGTGATGACTTGTGATTTGGGAAATGGTAAGATTCCACACTTGAGCTTCTCTTTAATATAATAGGATCTTCATTTGGATTCTCATAATTCCGTTTTTGCTTAGTCATTGAATAATACAATGATTTATAATTTGGATGGTGATAAGGCATCCTTGTATCTTGTGTCTTATTGTTGAAAACCTCCTCTTTTGATACTTCTAATGATATATTGTTTGTTGATGTTTCATATGAATTTGTATTGGTTCCTTTCTCAAAGATCTAGGTTTTTACATTTGATGACTTCTCTATCTCAATGGGGTCGATCATTGTTTCTTTATCTATCAATAAATCCTTGTTGGTAAGTTGTTTCAACGTTTCTTGGCACGACTTCTTTCCATTTTTAAACTTCTTAATCTATAGGATCAAGCTTTGATTACGATTCTTAAGGAAAGGAATTTCTTCATCTTTATGAATGACAACCTTGACAAATTCCTCTTGCATCATTTGTATTGGTTTTGATACCTTGAAGCTCTATGATACATCGTTAAAGTCTTTTGATGAGGGAGCCAATCACATTGGCTTCATTGTAGTGCGCAATGTAATCTTTTTCTTTTTGTAGCAAAAAAATATTTTTTTTTCTTCATGTTTAGGATGAAAGTATCTAATGTTTCCATCTAGGTTGAACCTAAAATTATGTAAATCTTGTTTCAATATATAGTTGTAATATTCAATTGTGATATAAATTTATAATAATCAATTGTTAATTGTAAGTCCTTTAATTTCATATTGTTTCTCATCTCAACTTTTTTTCTTTCAATTATACCTTGTTCCATAATTAATAAATGAATTTCCAAGTTGACAATTATACGATTTTTCTCTTCTCCCCATGGAGGATGAAGAGGTGGCCACAAGCTGGAAAAGGGACGAGAAGGTGGGCAGCTCAATTGGAGGCGGTGCACACAGAGTGTACAAACACCGAACAACTCAAGTAATAAAATGAATAGGGCCATCACGTCCAAGTGAGTGCTGAAGAAGACAAAGGACACTTGCACATGTCGAGGGAAAGGTTCTTAATACGCGAATGAGGTGGCTATGATGGCACCTCATGTTGAAGATTATCATCAAGGAGGGTGGTGGGGGCATTCAAAGCCTTGGGTCCTCATCTTCGCATCTCGACTTGGTTCTATGCTGCGAACGTTGGCAATTCAGATTTTGAGGGTGTATCGATCAGCTAGAATGAGGGGAAGGAAGCATTGCAAGATGAGGGGAAGAGTGACAAATAAGAAAAAGAAAGAGAAGGGGAAGGTGGTGGCCAAGGAACTTGACCCATCCAAGGAGTTTTCCAAGGCCATGGAAGCGACCTGCTTCTACTACAAGCATACTACGTTGCCAATTAAGCGGGATATAGGAGAAGCAAAAAATAAAATCTAAGTAGGATGCTTGACCTAGGGTGAAGGACGAGAGTTCAAGGTTTTGGCAGAATGGATTGCAGAGCCTAGGGATACCTGATGCAGGATGGCTCTGTACCATAGGGCGCTTCACCTTTACTGGACCACCAAGCCACGTTGGGCATTTCAATGGTAGATAGGGACAAGCAGATTACATAATTGAAAGAGGAATTGACACCATTGAAGCGCATTAGGCTGGAGATCAATTTCGTGGACTCCAAACTGAACAACATTGCAAGACGGTTGGGGATAGATTTGGAGACCAAACACCCTTCGACGAAATGCACTCTAGAATCACCCCCCATCATTGACTAAGGAGATGAAGACCCCCCTGAGGTCCCCCGAACTTAATAAATATGAAGAACATGCAGTTCATTTTCATGTCTCTGTTTGGTTAACTTGTATTTGTTGTGGAAGTAGAGCGATAATTTACAGTTTTAGTCTAGGCATGATAGTTTTTTATTTTTATTTTTTATAGGCTCGTATCCATGGAGTTTCAAATTGGTGACCTTACAGAAAGAGTTTCTTAGCACTACACCCAATCAACGTCTATTCTACGCTCAGTGGGTAGTCTAGGCAAGAGAGTTATAAATACAGTTAGAATAAATTGTTGTTGTTTTCTAAGACTTGGTTGCTTTAAATTGTTTGAAGCTATGCTTATTTATTAAAATCTTGAATGACAAAATTATCTTTTCATTTAACGCTCATGGGGTGGATTGTTTTTGAATCTTGGAGGGTGAGCTTGAGCTACATTTTGTACTATATATATAGATTATCAAATATTAATAATATAAAAACTCTTTTACGTATAAAAAAGATATATAGGATTTTTCTCTTCAAACAAACATATAAGAATGCTAATATAGCCATAGTGCATTCTATAAACATGTTAAGAAATCTTCCTTTTTTCGTTACTAATGTTCATTCATTTTGTTTTTCAAAACGCTTTAATAAATACCATAATTATAGCCATAGTGCATTATAAGCATGTTAAGAAATCTTCCTTCATTCATTTGTTAGTGTCAAAACTCTTTAATAAATACCATAATTGTTTTTGTCAAAACGCTTTAATAAATACCCTAATTACAGCCATAGTGCATTCTATAAGCACGTTAAGAAATATTCCTTTTTCACTGTTAATGTTCATTCATTTTAATAAATACCATAATTGCTTTTGTCAAAACGCTTTAATAAATACCATAATTACAGCCATAGTGCATTCTATAAACACGTTAAGAAATATTCCTTTTTCACTATTAATATTCATTCATTTTAATAAATACCAGATTGTTTTTGAAAATACCATAATTACAGCCATAATACATTCTATAAGCACGTTAAGAAATCTTCCTTTTTCATTATTAATGTTCATTCATTCATTTTGTTATTGTCAAAACTCTTTACTAAATACCATAATTACGAGACATATATTAGGCACACAAAATGTGAGGATCTTACTTCTTATGTGAAATTGAATACTTAAACCTTTATAAATATTACCCCTCGATTAAAAAAAAAAATCCTTTTTAATATCTATTAAAACTTGATTTAGGATTTTGATATTCTTCCTTCCCTACATTTAGAAATGGATATTAAGTAAACTTTTTTATAATTTTGAAATTGAAAGTTCAAACTTACGCGGAGCTAAATCCTTCAAATAATAGCAAGAGAAGAGATGTTGGAGATTCTTTGAGCAATAGTACAGACCACCATGGTTAGAGGTTCGAATCTAAGCAGCGGTGGACATCATCATCATGAATTTTGACAGAACCTTAGAGCTCGCATCAAGTAGCTGGCCATTTGCATTGCCACCATGCCTAGGTATGCACGTTTGGTAGAGTTTGAACTTGTTCTATGGAGGTTTAATCTGAGTGTTTGGACAATGCACTTAGTTGGTTTACATGCTTTCTATGGTTTTCCAAAACTAAGTTAGTTTGTTTTTAGTTTTAGTTTTTCTTGATAGAAGCTTTGAAATTGTATCTATTTATAACTAGCACAACCACTTAATTTATGGTTGGTGAATATCGATAGGTCACAAGTTAAGTTATCAATTACTTGTTCTCGTCTTATTCTAGTTAAATGAGTTATCTCTCACAATTATCTCTTACAAACTGTGAGTTATCCACGCATCAGCTAGGAGTTATCCATGCATTAGCTACTAGTTACCCATGCATCGATTATTTTTTATATTCTTTTTTAATAATTATTTATAGAATAAATTTGGATAGTATATTTGTCTCTTCCTCATCCACAGATAAATAAACATAGATGCTTGTCCACTCCAAAATCTCAAATAAAATCACCTATCAATGTAATTAATAAAAATATTATTATAACCATTTAACTTGTAGTTAATAAAGACTACAAATTAAAAATCACTAATAAATTATCTGTTACTTATTTTTATGCATAGTTATAATCACTCGTTAAACTATCCATTATCCATACACTATGCATAGGATGAAACATGCATAATAAGCTCAACGTAATCATTCCCAGTCACTAATAATTATCTGTTACTTATTTTATCCATAGTTATAATCACTCGTTAAACTATCCATTATCCATTATCCATACATTGTGCATAAGATGAAACATGCATAATAAGCTCAACGTAGTCATTCCAAGTTTGATTTTACATCACATCACTATAGTGCTGTACAAATGGCATTCAAATTGATCAAATAAGATGAAAAGAATAAGTTTTAATATTTAAAACTTCAAAGTGGCCCCGCCCACTTGCCATTCGATATGGGAGTTTGGGAGTAATGTTAAAAGGTTGATTTCTTCACAATGATGTGATAGAAATTTTAATCGGTTGCCTTATGTTTCGACCTTTCTTATTAAATAAGATTAATATTTAATTTTTTCTCACATTAACATATTTTTTTTAGGAAGGATAAAAGTTGATTTTAATTTGTGATTTAAATAGTTTTGTAAAATAAATTTTACATGTTTGTTAATTTTTTTTTATGAGACAAAATGAGTTGAAAAGTCTAATTTTATCATTAATCGGTATTAAATTTTTTTGAAAATAAAAATAGAAAAATATATACCTAAGTATTATAGTATTAAATGATGTATTAGAGTGGTATTTTTGATGAGAGTAAACACTTTTTTTGTTTTCTGGCAGGTATATGTAATTCCATCTGTGATTACCCGCTCAACAAGTAAGTCATTTGGTCTACCATTTGCTAAATCCAATACAATGATGAATGAACTGCAATTTGCATTGTCGATTCCACAAGCAATCGAGAGCCTGACAATGTGTATGGGGATTGTTTTTGATAATAACAACACTATGGTTTCCCTATGGAATGGGTGCAGGTGGATGAGGAAATTGCTAGAAACCTTAACTAGGCACAATTTACAAGGTCTCAAATATGAAAACGACGAAGAAACTTGAAAAATGATAATTGGTTCAAGATTTTGGGTGCAAGAGAGGCTTTGATATCTAAGATTGAATAAATGAGGGTTTCATAGAGGTCTATGCATAGAATATTGTGTTACATAGGTTAATGTAGAGAAATGAGAAAACGAGGGTTTTGTAGACGTTGTGATTGGGATCCTCGAGTAAGAAATTCTACTCGTTTTCTATCACTAAACATATTTATTTATAATTAATCATTTTTTAATGAATTTTTATTGGCGTCCTACAGTGGTATTCGATTCATGTGTTTATTCCGCTGCAAGTTGTGGCAGATAACATAACAACTACATAAAATATGTTCCATTGAAAACCCACTTCATGCTCTTGGAGTGCAAGATTGGGCGGTCTACTATTTTAGATATCCAGGAACATTTTTATGGCATCTTGCAAATTGCGAGTGGAAACACAACTTTCCACTTTGTTGTCTATGCATTGTAACTCAATTTTTCTTATGAGATTTTGCCATTCAACCGCAATATTGATTGTGGGACTCAAATTTCTAATCTTGCTTCTTGTTCTTGACATAGTGTAGATTTCGAAGCCCACACATATATCACCGTAATAGCTAGTCAAATCCCTAATATTTCACAATTGTCCTAAGAAAATTGTTCATGAAATGATGTCAAATGACAAATTTTGGAAAAGTTGAAGTAAGAACAAGAACCCTCCGACACTCCATGTTCATGCCTAGAGAGAGAGGGAGAAGGGAGGTAAGACAAATACTATTACTAACTCTTCCTTCTTGCTCGGTCTTTCCCTCTGAGGTCGGCTATGAGGCTAAAAACTATTTTTTAATTATATTATAGTTTGAGAGATTGAATAAAAAGTCTTCGGATCCATATGGGGACATCTTTCATCAAGAATGATAATATAATAGTGTTAAATTTTATTCCATGGTTGTTGACGTTACTTCATTTCATTTGGTAATTGGACAAATATTTTGTGCAACATTTGATTGATTTTTTTCTATACTTGCATTGATTATCTAGGTTGTCAATTGAATAACAACTTAGCAAAATCACCTATTGACTCCATTGTTTATCATGAATGCAATTTTGGCTTAATTTTAGTGTTTTCGAGCTACCACTTGAACACCTATCAAATCGTTATGAGGTCGATAGATACTAAAATTTTCTTAGAAGACATTAAAAATCCAAAATTGTGCAACTTCAATGTTTTTGTGTTTAATAGTTGCAGAGTTTTGAGTTATCATGCAATTTATAAGATTTATATGAAATGTCTCAATTTTCAAAAGGTATCTCAAAGCACCATGTTATTATTTGGTTGATGTTCATTTCTCTCAAACATTTCTCTACTTGTTTGCGATGCAACTATTTAATTGTGTAAATATATGCTAATATAGTTATTTTATGAAGTAAAGATTTATCAACTTGCTATGTAACCATTTTTCTAAAACACAACAAACCTAGTTGTATATGTTTGAAGAGATTTGGATAGTAGGGTATGTGATAGTTCATAGGATTAACTAGTGTAGAATATTCCATTCCATTGATCATTCAGGGCTGTGATGCTTTGATCTTGCCAATTTCACTTGAGAAAGATAGCAAAACCAAACAAGAATTCAGTAAGAGATTTTGGAGTGGTGGATGTTAGTTTTTCTATACTTATTCAAATTGATTAAGATCTTTATCTGAAAGAATATCAAGCACAACAAAATATCCAAGATGTACAAGATAGAGAAGATACACTATACACAAATATTTTCCTCAGGGAAACCATAAAGGAGAAAACCCTGCAAACCTCCTCATAATAGTTCCGTCACTAAGACAATATCACAAGATGGAAAAATCCAAGTATAGGAAGTGTAGCAGGGTTTTCACCCTTGCTACGTGCAAAAGCATCTCCCTTCTGTCAATGGGACAAAAGGGTAGAGTTCGTGGAAAGGAAAGCTACAACAAAAACAATATTAGTAAAACAAAATCTATGAGCAAATAGGATTAAACTAAACAAACAAAAAATGTGACAAGTATACCTTCTTTTTTCTTGGGAATGGGCCATAGTGGCCAAACTTGGAAATGGGCCACCTCTCCACAGGCTGGTTAGTACAGAGGATGCCTCTACGTACTGAATGGGAGATGGTGGGGCTATGGAATGATTAGCCAAATTATGTGAGTACTTTGAGAATAATGGTTTCTCACCGTACTTACGGAATAGAAAAATGGAAGAAGGAATAAGTCAATCTTGTTATGGAGAACTCCACACTATTTTATAGGTTTTTTGTCCTTTTCTCTCTTTTAGGGTTTTGGAACCCTATTTAGGGTTTTAAGCCCTTTTGTGGGGTTTTAAGCCCTTTTTTGGGTTTTTATCCATTTTGTGAGTTTTTAGCTCTTTTGTGAGCTTTTTTGGCCATTTTGTGGGGTTTTTGGCCTTTTTTGTAGAGAGAATGAAGGTAAAGCATAGTTGTGAAGGTCAAAGGTAAGGAAAAATGGTAGGGAAATGATGTATGTATGTGGTTTAGACCATATAGATCTAGGTGAGCAGTTTTTTGCGTTCACAGGAAGTCTTCTAAAACTCTCTCTCTCCTCATGTGAACTTGAGTGAGTGAGTGAGTGTATAAATGAGGGAGGGAACCTCCCTATTTATACACATCAAGTGAATGACCTAATAACTTAACTGGGTCGGAATCTTACCCTAAAAAGGCCAAATTCACCTAGGGAGATTCCAAAAATACATTTCATTATATTAATCTGGGGACTGCTTCTCAGACTTACAACATAGGTTATACCTCAAGGACCATAGACAATAATGACATCCCAAAAGGAGGGAAACACATATACGATAGGGGTATAATGACATACAATGATAATATATATCAAAATATATTCTGAAGTTACAAATACAACAACACTCCCTCTTAACTAGGAAAGTATTCTCTCGCCACAATCATCAACATATCTAGTCACATCATCATCAAAGAGTCATCATCGTAGCTGCTGCCATAGTCCTCACCTTATCGATCATTGAATAGCGACATCTGTCGGATCTATCTGTCAACAAAAGTTTCTATAGAGCTATTCCCGTTTCATGCTGGGTGTAGACCTAGTCCTCATCTAGGTATTCATCATATCCACGAGCAATCCATCGCGTAGGTACATACCAGTACCATCCATTACATTGCCACTGCAATCACCTATGTCTCTGACCTTCATCTCATCATATGCAGATCATCTCATCATCATACACGGAGCACAACTTAGATGCATATCACAGACCACATGCGTTCTACCAACATAGGAGCACGTTAGGACTCATTACGTCACCAAGATAACCCATGTTTTCCACTATGCTAGAATCACCTAGGAGCACATCAAGTATATTACGTCTCACGGTTAACCTGCATTCTACAAACATAGGAGTACGCCAGGACTCATTACATCTCAACGATGACCTTCGTCTACCACTGTGTGAGAATTGCCCAGCCGCACACTAAGTGCCTTGTGACCTCTCATCGTCTCCAACATGGGAACACCCATAAGGATTGATTGCATCTAAGGAAAACCTGCATACCATGCTAGGACTGATTACATCCAAGGATAACCTTAAGGACTTATTACATATAAGGAAAACCTGTGTCTCATGACATGACTGATTACATCCAAAGACAACCTTCCAGGACTCATTACATCTAAGGAAAACCTGCGTATCACACCAAGACTGATTACATCCAAAGACGACCTCACAAGACTGATTATGTCCTAGGACAACATGTGTTATACGCCAAGACTGATTACATCCGACGACAACCGGTATACCTTCCTGTTAACCCAAAAAATCCCTCACTCAGCTCTACATGGCCTACACCAACCAAGGACACCCATGCACGACCCTCATTTTACCCCGTTTGACCCCCACACCCTCAAAAAGGCTTAAAAATGAGCAAAAGGGCTTAAAATCCCCTAAAAAGAGCCAAAATAGCTCTCATAGGGGCTAAAGCCTCCAAAAAGGGGCTAAAACCCCCCAAAGGAGCTTAAAACCCCAAAAGGAGCTAAATATAGGGCAGAAGGGGCTAAAAGCCCAAAAAAGGGGCTAAAGCCCCAACCAGAGGCTTAAAACCCTAAAAAACCCAAAAAAAGCTATAAATAGAGGGGTGGGGGTTACTCTCATTTCATTCCTCCCTTACATACTGTTATGTTGCCCGAGTGGATGCCTTGAGACCATTTGCCTCTCAAACCGCCCACACTCCCTCTCATCCATTTTCCCTTTAAGCCATATCTCCCCCATTACCAAGAGAGAGGTGCTTCTCCAAGCTAGGGCGTGGTGGCCCATTTCCACCAAGAGGTATAAGCTTTGTTTCTTGTCATTTTTATTATAGTTTTTCTAACATTAGGTTGCTTGCAGGTTTATTTCATGTTCTAACTACTTGTATGCAGGTTTCTGGAGTCTAACCTTGTGTGCAGGGTTTCCATTTTCTTCATTTTTGTTCTACATTTCGTTTCTATTTCATTTTCATTGCACAACCACCAGGAACCCTACCCTTCCGTCCTATAGATGGAAGGTAGCCATTCCTGCCCTGTAGTAAGGGAGAAATCCCTACTACACAACCTGTATACCTTCCCATGTGAGATCTCGTTCTAATGTATCTACATCTTTCGGTATCTCATCATTTCTAGCATGGGAGTACGCTAAGACTCATTACGTCACCAAGACAACCTGCATCTCCGACTACGCTAGAATTTGTCAGTCCCTCTTTCTAGGGACCTCGTTTTGGATCACACCAAGTCTCTCTTTGAAGTACTTGAACGTCACTCCGGCTAGTGGCTCGGTGAATACATCAACTATATGCTTGTCTGTCACCACATACTCAAGCTTCACTGATCCTTTCTGCACCACTTCCCAGATATAGTGGTACTTGATCTCAATGTGCTTTGACTTGTCATGGAACACCAGGTTCTCTGCCAACTTCACACATCTCTGGTTGTCACAAAATATACAAGTTGCCTCTAACTAGACATCAAATAAATAAGACAATAGATTCCGAATCCATACTCCTTCACAACTGGCTTATAAATATGCAACATACTATACCTTGGTTGTACTCATCACCACATAGGATTGCTTCTTGCTAAACCAAGAGATCATGTCGGATCCCAAACTAAAGCAACATCCCAAAGTTCTCTTCCTATCTGTGGCGCTACTTGCCCAATCTGAATCAAGATAACCATGCAGGTTAATATTCTTATTCACATCATACTTGAGTCCATACTCAATTGTACCCTTCAGGTACCTCAATACATGCTTTGCAGCAACTAGCTGAACATGTATTAGTTCCGCCAAGAACTGGCTCAGGGTGTTCACAACAAAGAATATGTCTGGTTTCATATTTGTTAGGTACATCAATGATGCAATCATATGATGATACATCGTGGCATCAACTAAATCTCATGAAGCATCACATAGTAGCTTCAAGTTCGATGCTACAGGTGTGGATATCGCCTTATAGTCCAACATTCTGAATCTCTTTAGAATCTCCACTACATACTTTCCTTGACTAAGGAAAGTCCCATTTGCACTCTGCTACTCCTCCATGCCTAAGAAGTAGTGCACGATCCATAGGTATTTCATCTCGAACTCAGTGAAAAGGTTCCTCTTTGCATATACAATGAGTTCGTCCTCTCCTGTCAGAAATAACTCATGAACATATAGCAGGAGAATCGTCGGTCTTCCTCCTTCAACCTTGAAGTAAATGTTGGAATCCAATTTACTCTTAGTAAAGCCTAAAGTTGTCCATCCTGCTGTACCATGTCCTGGGTGTCTATTTCAATCCGTACAATGCTTTCTTCAACTTGCACACATGAGTATGCCTGTCATGTGTCGCAAATCCTAGTGGCTGCTCCACGTATACTTCCTCTTCGACTACACCATTCAAGAATGATGTCTTGATGTCCATTTGGTGTACCTTCCATTTCATTACTGCAGCTAATGCAAGTATAGATCTGTTGGAAGTGTATCTCGCTACGGGTGTAAATGTCTCCTCATAGTCTATGCCTTCTTTTTGTGAGAAGCCGTGTGCAATGAACCTTTCCTTGTGTTTTTTAATGCTTCCATCTGCAACATGCTTGATCTTGTAGATCCACTTTGAAGTCACAACAAACTTCCCTTTCGGTCTCAAAAATATCTCCTAGACATCATTCTTCATAATCGACCTGTACTCCTCGATCATGGAATCCTTCGATTCTTTCTTTTCAATCGCTTCTTCGTAGTTGAAAGGTTCTTTGTCAATGCTGTCACATAACCTGTCCACATAAGTGTTGTATGGTTTAGGTATTTTCCTTTCTCTATGCATCCCATTTAGAGTGCCATACCTTTCTGCATCTTGTAATAGCTCCTATTCCCATGCTTATTTTATCTTGTGAGAGTTCTTCTCGTGAAGTGGTTCTACAAGATCTTGTGGTTCTGCCATGTCGTGATCTTCATGGTCTTCTAGAATTGTTTCTTCTATTTCCATGTCTTGGACTCTTGTTGCTTTAGGTTCTTCGACTTCTACAATAGGTAGTTTGTTGGATTTAGAGTATGTTGAGTCTTCGTCATCACCTGTTATTCTAAACAAGTCTCATCCTTATTTTCTTGTAGGTGATTGAATATGATATTTCCTACAAGTCAAATTCACTTGCATTATTAGAAATATTTCATAATTTCCAAAACATATTAATTGTGACAAATTATAATGCATAAATATAAATTCCACATAGACATGCAACTATCTTATCCAATGCCACAATATTAATCCATATCCCGTATACATACATTAACTTTCTAGATGCTTTCCATCTCTATCATAACTTTATTAAGAGTGTGCACTACTACCAATATGTCAACAAAGATGTTTCATTCTAGATAAGTAGCAATGTTGTACAACACCATAGGCTACTTACCCATCATATGCAATTCAATAATACACTGTTAATAAAAACACTCAAACATGCATAATACATCAACTGAATATAAATATGTGCACAACTAAACAATATCATTAAGTAACTAGATATATAGGAAATGACAATTCAAATACTTATGTTTGTTTGTTTGGTGGGTGGACTCCCTCTTGATCCTTATCTCCTTGCAGGAACTATTGGAGTCTTTGACAGTGTGTTCTACTTCATTATTTGATTCGAGGAACCAGTGTTTGTCTTACTCATGCTTGAGAAAGTCTTATATACCATGGGACTACATACTGGTTTTGAATCTGAGTGTCACTTCTTCATTCACAATTCCAACCCTTCTTATCCAAATATTGAGATAGATGCTTTGTCTGGATTTGTGGAAGTCCTGGAACTCCTTTGCTTGCAATTGGTAGTGCTTTGTAGTGCACATGTGAAAGCCTTTGGTGCCATAGTTCACTTGGTTCTATGGAGTCATGAACCAATGCTTGTTCAGGATGCCCCTTCAACTTGTAAAATCCTCCCTCTTGCTCTCCAATTATTGTTGCATCATCGATTATCTTTCCCTTTGGCCACATTACGACTTGGCCATCAACGAATGCAACCATTATTCCCTTTGCATCTATTGCAGAGATGGAGATAAGATTGTTTCTCAAGCCTAAAACATATAGCACGTCTTTCATCTTCAAATATTTTCCAGAATCTAGCTTGTATGAAGCTTCTCCACTTCTGTTTATGGGGTATTGATAATCATCCCCAAGTTTCACCTTGTGAGGTGACTCATGCTCAGACATATTAACAAATTATTCATTGTATCCCATCATATGTTTGGATTCCACACTATCCACAAGCCAATCATTGCTTCCATGTGAGATAATGAATGTGAGTGCTAAGATTAGGACATACTCTTCATCACTTGAAGAATCATCTCTTTCTTTTTTGAATCTTTTATTTGTTGGTTCATTGTCTTCAACGGTGTGAGCATGATGTATTTTCTTGTTGGACTTATTATTGAAGGAGTCTTTGTTCCTGGGACAATCTCAGGAGTAGTGTCCCTTCTCATCACAAGTGCATCATTGATTATTGGAAGGATATTTTCTGGACTTCTTTTGTCTTTTCTGATGACGGTCCTTCCTCTTGTTGTGATGGTGGTTCTCTTTCTTTCTTCTGGTGTGATTTGTGAGAGCTTGATCTTCAGTTGATCCCATATTCTATTCTCTTATTATGAGCCAAGATTCTTCTTGTGTGCATTCTTCAAAGAGTATACTGAAAGAGATCAACTTCCTTCTTGTACATATTCCTTGATTGAATGAATTTAATGATCTTGGGAGACCATTCAAGGTGGTCATAACAATCTCTCCTTCTTCTACATTCAATTTGACTGCTTCAAGTTGTTCCTTGATTATAACAACCCTTGTGAAGTAGGATTGCATGGTCTCTAAGTTTCGTATATTCACATTCTTTAGTTATTTCCTCAATGTCATCTTTCGATTGATGTTCTTTCTTTCGAACAACTTTGTCAAAGCATTGAAAAATTCCTTAGGTGTCTTCAAGGAAGAAACATGGGGAATGAGGTGATCCTTAATAGAATATGCAATCATCCTCTTGGCCTTAAATAAGTTATTCTTATGAATAGCCTTAGCCTCATCTCCCTCTGGTTCTGGAACTTCCTTACTAATATACTGATCAAATCATTTCCTTCAAGGATCAGGGAGATCCTGTACTTCCATGCTCAGAAGTTATCAACTCCCCCAAGCTTATCATCAAGCTGGGTGTGATGAGTCATTTTGAAATGAAAACCTCAAATGAAAATAGTAGAGATATTGATCTCACCAGTTTGAGGTGCTCGACCTAATTCTGAAGCTGGTTGAGCTAGGGTTTGTTAGAGAAACCTTAATTTTGCAAACTTGGAGTTTTGGAATTCTGTGTGGATAGAAAGACGCTCCTCCTTAATGTGAGTTATCCTAGCCCTTTTTTCTTGATGATTCGTGGCTCTAGAGAAGACCTTGAACTAGGAAGCCCTATTTTTTGCTGCTGCATAGTGCCTTCTTTTAGAGAGGCTCTGATACCATGTTAGTTTTTATAGTCTTATTCAAGTTTATTAGGATCTTTATTTGAAAGAATAACAAGCACAACTAAATACCCAAGATGCACAAGATAGAGAAGATACACAAGACACAAAGTTTTTACTCGGGGAAACCATAAAGGATAAAACCCCACAAAATTCCTTATAATAGTTACGTCACTAAGACAATATCACAAGATGGAAAACCCAAGTATAAGAAGTATTCTGCAACTCTCTCTCTCTCTCTCTCTCTCCTCCTTAAATTCTCTCTCTCCTCATGCGAACTTGAGTGAGTGTGTGTATAAATGAGGGAGGGCGCCTCCTTATTTATACACATCAAGTGACTGACCTAATAAGCTGTCTAGGCCGATCTCTTACCCTAGAAGGGACGACTTCACCAAGGGAGACTCCAAAAATACATTTCATTATATTAAACTGGGGACTAATGCCCCGAATTACAATAGAGGTTGTACCTCAAGGACCATAGACAATAATGACATCCCGAAAGGAGGGAAACACATCTTCGATGGTGGTACAACAACATACAATGATAATATACATCAGAATGTCTTATGAAGTTACAAATACAACAACAATGGATAAGATCAAAAGTAAACCAGAGCCCAAGTGTAGTGACATGCATTGATCTTGTTGTTGCAACTCGTGATTCTGTAGCCATTGTGAGTATATGTTTCATGTAATTTTATGTTTAATTTGCAATCGATGTCTAAAAAGGAATATCATTTTTTCTTCATTGCCTAGTATGTCAATGTTTTTATTTGTTTGTTTTAATTCCTTCTTCTGAACCGTTATTGCAGAATTTGGAGACTTGAATCCTTTTAGGTTTATGTCTACCACATTACAATTGAAAAAATCTTGAGGGGATGTCTACTTAATAGACTAATTGTGGCTTGAACATATAAATATCAAATGTGGAAAGTAAATTTAGTAGTTGTGCATTAGACATGCTGAATTGAAATAGAAGGATAAATACATGGATAGACATGAGTACATGTCTGTAGAATACATGGATGGTATTTCCCAACCATGGATTGTTGTAGATTTTGATATGCCCACCCATAAAATACAAGGTTGGTGGGAGCCTTTAACACACCAACTCTTCATTCGATTTTTTTTTTACATTTTTTATGCCATAATGCCTCTTATTTGTTTTTGATATATAATGGTTAACTTAACGAAGATGACCTAACCACTTCAAAAATTTGTAGGTTAGGGAAAGACATTCTAGTAATAAATGTCTTAATGTAATGACGTTAAATGTAAATGCCAAACTTCTTTTTATAATAGTCACTTGTAATGAAAAAGATAAACAATAATCTCTATTTCAACTTTCATAGATTTATAACATGTCTAGTTTATATAATTTCAATTTTCTTCTTTTTAGGGCCTTAAGGAGATTCTCATGACTAAAATGCTAAACATTCTCATTCCAATAAAATAATTGAATGCATACATAACTCATAAATTTGAATTATTATTATTTTTTAAGAGAAGACAACCATTCCAAATATTCTTTTAGCTAGTGTACTTTGAATGTAAAAATATGGAAATATGGTAAAAATATTCATATATTTATTTAAATATACTTTATATATTTATCTATATATCTATAATATGAAAGTGCATTTTAAATATACTTAAAAATAAAAAATAAAAATTGATATCTATTTAGGATTTAAAAACTATGATATTGATAATATACATAAGTATTCAACACAAATCATATGAATATTTGAAGTTATATCTAATTTAAGCCTATTTTTATAACATTTTCTCTGTTATCTCAAAAGAGAACATTATACAACATGAAGAGAACTTTATACTCACAACCAGAATTCTAGCTCCCAAAATCCATGTTTTGCCTGTCAAAAACACCTAAATCAACCTTCAAATCGAATAGTGATGCTACTAGTAACACACTTTTTTGTTTCAATGTTAAAAATACAACCATTGCCTTAAAACCTATATGGTTGTGAACAATAGCCTTAAAATCAACTCTTGAATAAAAAACTAATGCTACTGTTAACACATTGGTTTTTTCAAAAGCTAAAATTATAACTTGTTTGAAAGCAAGACTTAACAATTACTATTATTAGTAGAAAAATCTTAAAATCAACCTTTAAATTAAAAAGACCTATAGTGGCCATGACTCCCCACTCCCCCACTTTTATAAAGTTTTTTTTTAATAATTTTTTATAAAGAAATTAAAAATTAAAATCAATATTTTTTAATTAAAAATGTTTTTTAAAAGAAAACAGATGAAATTCACATTAAATTTTTTTATTTTTATTTTTCATTAAAAAATTATTATTTTTGTTAAAAAACATGAAATTTTATAAAATTAGAAAAAAAAAACATATTAAAAAAATAAAATAAAATAAACCAATCAGAAACATTAAAAAAAATGAAATATTTTTTTTTAAACCCCATAAAAGTGATTAGAATTAATTTAGTAAATTTTATTTTATTTATTTTAACATTTTTAATTAAAAAATAAAAATATAAGAGCCTAAGGATTTATCCTTCCCCCACTAGATTTTATCTATAAATACCTCATAACTATGAGAGGGAAATAGCCAAGATATAATTATTTTGTTCTATGTATTGTTGAGCCTTCATTTTGTAATAAAGAGTGTCCATGTTAATATTTTGAAGACAAATCTCTCTCTGTACACTATCCTCAAGATGGTAGTCTTTTAGTAGCGTGAAGCCACTTGGGAGTGTCCATCAATTTGGCCATCATGTTGTTTTAATTCGTTTGTGTGCTTCATTTGCATTTTAATTTCCGTTTTGCTTCTCCCAGTTAATGTTGCATAATGTATGTGGTATTTTGTTTGTCATATACATAATTTTGTTGTGTCACTGTTTTAATGTGAGTTAATGTACATAGACTCTCGTGTTCTAATTGAGTGTAAACACACCTATGACTCATGAGAACTATCCTATATTCTGTTCATTACATTGCTTCATTGATTCCGGATCATGAGGCTCTCGCCGACCTAGAGCTTCCTCTAGAGTGGGGTCGTTTAGGGTTTTGCTAGGAGATCCCTTTCCTCCTGAATGCACAATTTTTTACGATGAGGCCTTTTCCGGCTCAACTTCCATCATATTCTTCTCGGTTGAGATTATTTCCTTCGGGGATCCTCTAGAACAAAAAATATGTTACCTGATTTAGGCAAGGATTTCTGTGATGTGTCCTCCTTCCTGGGTAAGGGCGTATTTTTCCCTTCTTTTCTCTGCTAGGGTTTGGGATTTTCCTTGGAGCATTTGTCATGTTGCCATCCTTCTTCCACTTCCCCGTATGCTTGTGGCTGTGGGATTTTTGGACAGTTCTTCTGAAAATTCCCATAATCATGGCAATGTCTAGATTTAAAGGGCAATTGCTCATAGTCCAGTTTTTGATAGTGCTTCCAGTCTCCCACAGTTAGTTTGATAGCTTCTGGAAGCCCTGCTTCTAGATCTACTTCAATGTAGATTCTCGCATAGGAGTATTGATCCTTTGTGTTTGCTTTATCAATATATTTTCCAATTCCATTTTCGATAGTTTGCAGGGAAGATGGAGTCCAACAATGGATTGGATGATTGGGCAGGCAAACCTAGACTGGGACAACCTTAGGGACATTAATGGCTAGATCAAAATCAGGGGTCCAATGATTTAGGTAAAGACCTTGTGGACCCATGAAGTAAGGTCCATTGTGGAAGATCAGATCCCGATCCTCTTGGGAGATGAATTTAGAGAGAAAAAAGCCTTGACCAACAGCATAGTAGGTTACACTGTTAGAGATCAAAGGTCGCCAATTCTTTTGGATCCGGTTATCAGTAGTTTTGGGGGACGACCAAGGCCCACTAAACTGACCTACCAACGCCCGATCAGCCAGTGAGGCAACGATTTGCATGGGTTGAAGAGGTGGGAGGTCAATGGTCAGGATCTCATCCAGCTTCTTCACAAATTTTGGAGGTGGAGCAGAGGAGGGTTTCTGATTCTGTCCACAAACAAGACGTATGAAGGCTTCAACATCTCCAGGAGGGAGATGCGGTGACAAACCACATTCGAAAGTGCACATGGTAGAACCCTAGCTACGGAGGATGCAGTAAACCCTAGCGACAACGCAAAGCTGTTCCCGATTGTAAGGTTGGTATACTAGTTAATAAAATCTTTTAAGATTTTTAAATTGCGATTTTAATTAATGAAAAATGGTCAGTTTGTTAAATAATGTCCACAATTTTCGATGTTTGATTTTTCATTAAAATTGGTATAATATTTATTTATTTATTTTTAAATTTCATTTTAATTAGTAAAAAAACATATGAGATATTTTTTGTTTAAATATATATAAATTATGTAAGCTTTTAAATTGATAACAAATAGTTCATGGGCATAGAACACTTGGTGAATGGGTGTTTTGTTAAGGCATTCTTTAGGTAAGGTTAGTGGTTCAAATTCCAAATCTTACAAGTGCCATGGTTGGAGCCCTATGGATGCATTTAGGGATATAGCGGCAACTAGATTGGATCCTTGGGTTGTGGATTGCCCTATTTATTATTAAAATTTTCATCCTAATTCATAAGAAAGTAATTCTATGTTAAAATATAATATTTAATTTAAACTTATTTTATACTTAATGATGAATAACAAGGGATGCATATGCCAGTGGGATACTAGAGAAATATAGTTGACTCCTATGCTTGGGGTTTGGGAATCGAATCTAACAATGTGGCAAAGTAGATGGCGCTTTTGCATGGTATTGAACTCATTGTCAACTTAGGCATAAGAAAAATAGTAATAATAGGAGATTCAAGGCAGGTGATCCAGAAGATGCGGATTGGGTATGAAAAGGTAAGCACTAGACTCTAAAATAATTTTCAACATGATTTCCCACGTCAACACTCCCTCATAAATAAGTTTCTTCTATGTCTCGTGGGAAAACAATGAAATGAATAACCACCTTGCCTACAAGGGATCAAGATTGAAACAAGGTTAGTTGTTTATGCCAATGGAGATTCAAATGATCAATATGTTCCATGAGAATCCATTAAGCATAATCATATCCACTTTGAATGTATTAAGGATCCACGGAACCAACAAAAAACTCGAATTAATAAATCATTTTTCAAAAAGGATAAAGGGATGCATGGCCCGTTGCATGAATTGTACCATCTAATAATCCACTAATGCATTAACACAGAAGTGAAGTTCCATTTACTCTTGGTCCTTGTTTATGTCTCTCCTGCATGCAAAATGGATGTTTCAGAAGATAACCATCAGAGAAGTGGCTAGAAAAGCCTTATTATGCTAGCAGAAGTTGAACGAAGGTTTTGTGAAAAGGAAAAGGGAAAGAAACTTCTTGGATTGTGTTAGTACTGGAATTTGTTACATCAAAATTATATATTCCGGCAACACACTTATAGAGAGACCCCGTTTTCCGTTTCCACAATAGCCAGAACCTTGATATTTTTATGTTTACTTGCTTCACCTCTTTTCCAAAGTTTAAATATTAGTGTTCAAATTGTTGGAGCTTTGCCAGTTTCAGATGTTCTCACGTTGCCATAAAAAAATCACGAGTTAAGTTTTATAAAAGTTTAAGGGTTTTCATCCATCTCCATGTCAAGTTCATATCATAAGAGCTAAAGCTAGCACTCTCATTAGGGTCCAAGAAGAATTTGTGGGTCTACATAATTTCCCAACGCCTTGGGTCCCAAGTTCCAATGTGATTGTTTGGTGGCCTATTCAAATATTTTAACAAGCAACATCAACATTACAACATACAAGTCGAGATCAAGGCTCCAAGTTCCAAGCTCAAGATACTATTCCATGTAACTTATTGAATTATTTGGGAAGCAATTTCATATTTAAATGTATTTTAGTTGTTTCTCCCAATCAAAATGGGATATGCCCTATATAGTAGAAAGCTTAAAACAAAGCGCTAGTAAACAGATGTTTGAAGTTTAAACGTTCCATGTGATAAATACAATCCTTTGCAAATTGTTGAATACACTTGCATAAGTGCCAAGTTGGAGTATTTATCATACATGAGTAGAGTCGTGTACAGATCCTGGAGTCTTGTATGAGATCGACCTGTCAACTAAAGTCTCGTCAGAGTGATATGCTCTACTTGGATCAGGAAAATCATCTAAGTGAAAATGTAAATTCTACAGCCAGGAAGTGGATCGCATTGATGAATACTCAGCTGCTGAAATGAGAACAAAATCTAGTTTTTAAGCTAATCATTAATTTCTTTTGCTTCTTTCTGGCTTGAATATTATACTTATATGCAGGGTATTGGGAATTAAGAATACAACATATATATGGAGAATGCCTGGAGATGAATACACAGCCAAATGGTGACAAATGAATTAAGTCAATTTAGTTCATTTCTTGCTTGTTTTCATTACATTGAAGTGCGAGTCTTATGAGTTATATGCATGTTATAAGGATCTTGAATGGGATTGGCTTACTTTTTCTATAAGTTCACACTTGCCAATCTTTCTCTTACAGCATGTTACATTTATACCTCTGTTGCAGTCATTTCCCATGTCATATTTACTTGATCTTTGTAATGCTTACCTGTTCATAAACTCTCATACATATCTACTTTTTCCACATCATTAGGATTTCACTAGCCATGTTCTTTCAGCAACCAAGGAACATCTTTTAGTGATAACAGATTGCTTGAATCCTTTCCTTCATGTTCGATTGGGGCAACATCAACATAGGATATGGAGAATAACGCATTGAGTGGATGGATTATGAGTCTTGCGAGTCTGAAGGATGGGTTTGAGTATTTTAAGATTCATCCGAGAAGGGTTTATGAAGCGATTTGCAGCGGGCTCAGGTAGAATCAAGAGATAGTCACAAACGTGGGGTATGTGTTAAGCTAGTTATCATGCCAGGATTCACGGATTGGAGACTTGGACATGAAAATTAAGGAACTCATGGGAAAGGTTGGAAAGATATATGAGGATGTGATGAATTTTTTCAACATGACGCAGTGCAGTCACTTCCAGGAGACAATGGCCAATGAAGAGTAGCCAATGGAAGAAGTGTCGGTCTCTAAACCTGTTCAGGGCCTAGAAGGCAAAGAAAAAGAAGTAGATATGCTCATTTTCCATCTTGTCGGAAGATATATATTTTTGTTTTGTTAAATCTCTAGTTTACAAGGGTCTATCCCCGCTCTAATATGGTGAAATATAGGAAGAAAATTAAGAACTTTTGTAAATTATTGGTAGTTATAGTTATAGTCTTCTTAGTGTCGATAAATGCATAATACAGACTAATATTTGATTTTAAAATGATGAATAAATGTGAAATTACTTTTTCAAGTTACAATAATCTAAAGCTCGATGGGTTAGCTAATGTGGTTGAGAGCTTCTAACCCAAGTGGTTGAGAGTTGTGAATTGTACAAGCAAAAGGTCTCGAGTCAAATCCCCGAGTGGATATGCATTTATATATAAGGGCCTTACTTGACGTCCCCACCAAGTTAGGATCCCAAGCAACTTCATCTTTAATCATTATAACTTTTAAAGAAACAATTTCATATTTAGTCATTATAATTGTTAAAGAAATAATTTCATAGGTAGTCATTATAATTGTTAAAAAACAATTTCATATTTGATTGATTTTAATCAATTTTCTTATTAATTCAAATTGATATATATATATATAACAAAAAATATTTTTTTAATTACAAAATAAAAAGAAACTAATCCATCTTAATTATTAATATGTCAAAATTAAAAGTAATTATAAAAATTTAATTTAATATTTCGCTTAATTTATTTCAAAATTAAATTTTATTTTAAAATATAGTTTAATATATTATAGTTTTTAAAATTAAATTTATAAACAATAATAAAATAATAATCTATATCCTTTAAGAATGAGTGCAAGCTAATGAGGGTCACTTTTGGCACGTTATATGCAATAGAAAACTGAAAAACCAAGCATTCCTCATTTGAGATACTTACACAAAATATCTTGCTTTGAGTAAAAAACATGAAATGTAGAAAATTGAATCACATTTCCAAATATATAAGTTTTATGTATTGAAAATTTTCATAACTATGTCAAGTTTAATTTTTTCTAACAATCACTTTTTGTTTTTGAGGAAAATGATAAGGTACATGTTTTTGTGGATGCAGCCTTTGAGAGCCTAAATGATGAATCATGCTACAAAACATTACAGGCATGTAGAGAACATATTGCATTAGTGCAACACTAGTTTTTGAAAATAAAATTAGTATTTAATTTTTTTTATCTAATTGATCATTCCTTGAAATGGTACGTCTTCTGTGGGTGCAACCTTTGAAGGTTTTAATGAAATAATCATGAAATGGGTTTTTTATAGAATGTAAAGGTTAATGTCTTCTAGTGCACCATAGAATTTGTTTTAAAAACGATTAAGAATTGAAAAAGTTATGGAAAAACACTAAGAACATGTTTTTTGTGTTGAGTTAGGACACTAGAAATTGAAAAAATAGGAAAATATAATATTTTTAAATAAAAATTACATATTTAGAATATGTAGAAAAAAATGCTATTTATGTTTAAGATTTTGCCAAAAATTATTGTGTGCAACATGCTATAACAAGTGCGTAAACAATGACTTCTTCACAAACTGGAAGAAATCCCCAATTATCTATGGTTTATCATATACCATAGCACAAGTTTGTTATTACCAAAGCAAACTACAAACCATACACATAAGACTATTGGTGACATGCGAGCAAGTGAATTGGCATGGTTTAGGAGCTACAAAACGGGAGCACATTATGTTTAAATTCAAATTACAATTCTTGCGCTTATAGAATTGTAAAACCTGTGCAAGTTATAGAACTAAAAAATGCCTGCACGTTATAGAACTACAAAACACACACATGTTATGTAGTTCTATAACACATGCATGTTATGTAGAGAAAAAATGCTAGTACTATATGCAAGAAATCAAATGTATGGTTAATAGTTGAGAGGGGGTGGGGAAAGGTCAAGGGCCCAGGAGGATGTTGGAATTTCAAGTGGGCATGGTTAATAGTTTAGAGGGGTGGAGAAGGGTAAAGGGCCTAAGAGGATACCGGAAGTTCAAGTGGGGATGGTTAAAAGTTGAGAAAGGGTGGGAAAGGGTCAAGGGACTAAGAGGATGTTGGAAGCTCTAGTGTGAATGGTTAATAGTTGAGAGGGGGTGGAGAAGGGTCAAGGGCCTAGGAGGATGTTCTAAGATCGAGTGAGTATGAATAATAGTTGAGAGTGGGAGGGGAAGGGTCAAGGGCATAGGAGGATGTTGTAAGTTCAAGTGGAGAAAGATGAAGGGAATGTGAACATGACGTGTTACAGGGGTGAAGGGGAGTGGGGATTTAGAGCACTATTAAGAGGATAATATGTGTTGAAGACATATAGGGTTAGAAGCAGTACATGAGACTTAACTAACGAAGGGGCATGAGATGGAGGGGACGAAGCGGGTGATGGTTTGATGAGAGAGAGGATTGGTGAATGGAAAGGTGGATATGGAGGATTAAAGGAGGAATAGGACGTGTTGGAGGAGAGAGGAAGAAGGAGGGGAGGAATTGATAAGAGGGGAATGAGACATGATAAAACAAATAATATGTGCCGTAATGAGGTAGGGGGTTGAGGAGAAGGGATAAGTTGAAAACATGGACGAAGAGAGTATAATAGAGAGAGAGAGAGAGAGAGAGAGAGAGAATGATGTAGAGAGAGTGTTAGAGAGAATAAGATAGAGAGGGAGGAGGCAGAGTGAGGGAGGGATGGAGATAGAGTGAAGGAACGAGAGGGATATGAGTTGAGAGAGAGAGAGGTTAGGGGATAGGGATAAAGTCATAGCGGGATAGTGATTAAGGGAGAAGGGAGGGAGAGTGATGGAGGGAGGAAGAATTACAAAAATAAACAATTAAATGAGATGAAAATATTAAACACATTACAAGAGAGACACATATATAATGTGGTTCACCTAAGATGGGCTACGTCCACATAGAAATTACCATTCCTTTATTATTATTTTGTCGAGCAAAATGAAGGGATACAACCTGCAACAAACGCTCTGCACTTCCTATTCACTCTCTCACAATCACAGAGATCACTTTTACACTGCTACAATACAATACAAATCCATATTACAATGCCTTCCTTTTATAAAGGGAATACCATGGGTTTCCCAAAACCATAGGCCCATAAATCACTCATTATTGACCAAGTCATGAATTTAAAATTACAACATTTTACAAGGCATTTTTTCCTAAATTTTCACTACAGGGGCACTTCCCCTGAACCCCCTCCAAGGGGGGAGGGATCCCAAAATAGTCGTCACCCCCCTGGACCCCCATGGCGACTATAGTGCAGGGGAAATTCCCCCCAAACCCCTTTGTCAGGTGTTGGGATCTAAACATGACTAAAGTAACATCTATGAATCAGGAAGATCAGGCTCCACAACTAACAATATCCCACTTAGAGACTAATCACAACAAATCCACCACTGTTGGACTATGCTCTGAACCTTGGACTTGGAAAATTTTTCATCTTCACATTTATGCTTGAAGGCCAATAGAAACCGAGCAGGAACTCAGTTTCTCTCTAATTACTACCTTTGTAAACATGTCTGCAGTATTTTTTCTAGTATGTATCTTTTCCAACTTTAACAGTTCATCTTCCAGATAAGATCTCATGAAATGGTACTTGATCTATACATGGTTAGTATTATAATGGAATGCTGAGCTCTTTGCAAGATGGATGGCACTTTGGATGTCACTATACAACCTTCTATTCTCCTACTTCTTACCCAATTCCTCCATGAACCTATGCAACGAAATAATCTCTTTACTAGCATATGTAGCAGTAACATAGTTTGCTTCCGTTGTTGAAAGTGAAACAACCTTTTGCAGTTTCAAAATCCAACTTACTGTTGTTTCACCCACAGTAAAGACATACCCTATGGTATTCCTCCCGTTGTCTTTATCACCTTCCATAACTGCGTCAACATATCCTTGTAGAATAGTGTCTGAACCTCCAAAACATAATTCATGAGAAGTGGTACATCTCAAATGCCTAAGAATCCACTGTACTTCCCTACAATTCCCTTTACCTGAATTGTTCATATACCTACTCACAACTACCACAACATGTGCAATATATGGTCTTGTGCACACCATGGAATACATCATCTGCTAACTATTGATGAATTGGGAACCTTGGACATGTATTCTATCTCCTCCTGCATCTTGGGACACATATCCTTACATAGTTTGAAATGTCTGGACAAATGAGTACTAAATGGTTTTTCATTCTTCATTATAAACCTATCAACACCATTTCTATGTACTCACCCTAAGACAATGTCAATTTGCGATTTTTCTTATCTCTTATTATTCTCCTACCAAGGATTTTATTTGCAACACCCAAATCCTTCATCATAAATGATTTATCTAGTTTCTCTTCGATCACATTTATATCCTGGATGTTAGACCCTGCAACAACCATGTCATCCACATAGAATAACAAGATAATATATCTTCCATTATCTAGCCTCTTGAAATAAACACAATGGTCAGAATGACATCTACTATAACTCTGTTCTGTCATAAACTTATCAAATTTTAAATACCACAACCTTGGAACTTGCTTTGGGCCATACAAGCTCTTCTTCAACCTACAAATCAAATTCTCCTTACCTTTGACCTCATACCATTGTGGCTACTGCATATAAATCCCTTCCTCCAAATTCCCATGGATAAAGGTTATTTTCACATCAAACTGTTCAAGTTGCAAATATTCTACCACCACTAGACTTAAAATAGTCCTAACTGAAGTCATTTTAATAACAGGAGAAAATGTTTCATCAAAATCTATACCTTTCTTTTGTACAAACCCCTTTACTACAAGCCTAGCCTTGTACCGCTTCTTGCCTCCTTCTTATTCCTTCAAACTATAAACCCATTTATTATGCAATGATATTACCTCAGGTAACTCAATCAACTCCCACATCTGGTTTCTTACCAATGAGTCAATCTCCTCATCCATGCCTTGCTCCCACTTCTTTTTAGTTTCCACCTTCATTACCTCTTCATAAAATTCTAGTTCACCATAATCATTCTTCAATAAATAATACAGTGAAGGAGAGAATCGTTCAGGGAGTATGCTTCACCTGGTAGATATTCTTACACTTGCAGGAGTTTGAGGTACTTTTTGTTGTTCTTGATTTCTGGTACCTTTAGAACTTCATTTTCTTTTATTTCATCAAGCACTGTGTACTCCATAGAAGTTCAATGATTTATTTGCAAGTCAACTCCATAGAAGTTGGAGTGTTCAATGATTTATTTGCAAGTCAACTCCATAGAAGTTGGGGTGCAAGAATATTTGGAAAAAAACCAAATCTATTTGTACCAACCATCGGCCGTGTAGATGAAATTTTATAATCTTTAAAAAGTAAAATTGTCCACCATCACTTATAGTTTCCTTTCGGTTAAAAAGTTATTGATAAGTTTAGTTTCCTTTGTGTTAAAAAGCTATTTATAAGTTTATTACCATGAATTTGTAGTTATCTTAGAATCGTTTATGCTTTAATAAAGTATTTTCATATTTTCACGGAAATACTTTATTTGGAATCTTTTATTTTTGTTAAATAATGTCTAGAGTTTTGAATGCTTTCTTTTTCATTAAATTTGGTATAATAATTAATAAAATATTTTATAATTTTTAATTTGTCATTTTAACAAGTAAAAAATGGTCATTTTGTTAAATAATGTAGTTTTCCATATTTGTTGTTTCATTAAAATTGGTATAATATTTTTTTTTTAATTATTTAAAATTGTATGAGATATTTTTTATTTAAATATATATAAATTATTTAACATTTTAAATTGCTAATAAATAGTTTATAGGTATAAAACACTTGGTGAATGGGTGTTTTATTATGACATTTCTTGCGTAAGGTCGTTGGTTTGAATGCCCAATCTTACCTGTGCCATGGTTTGATCCTTGGATGCATTTAGGGATATAGTGGCAATACTATTGGATCTTTGGGTTGTCGATTCCCCTAGTTATTATTAAAAATTTCATCATAATTTATAAGAAAGTAATTCTATGTTAAATTATAATCTTTAATTTAAAATTATTTTATACTTAATGATGAATAATAAGGGAGGCAAGTGTCGGTGGGATATTGTTTGATCCCAAAGGAAATATAGTTGTTTGATCCCAAAGGAAATATAGTTGATTCCTATCCTTGGGGTTTGTGAATCCAATCCAATAATGAGGCATAGTGGATGACACTTTTGCATGGTCTTGAACTCGTTGTCAACTTAGGAATAAGAAAAATAGTAGTAATAGAAGACTTAAGGGAGGTGATCCAGAAGATGCACATTGGGTATGAAAAGGGAAAGAATTTTCAATAAGATTTCCCACCTCAATACTCACTCAGAAATAAGTTTCTTCTATGTCTCGTGGGAAAACAATGAAATGGCTGACCACCTTGCCAACAAGGGAGCAAGATTGAAACAAGGGATAGTTGTTTATACCAATGAAGATTCAAAGGATCAATATGTTCCAAGAGAAATTCATTATGCATGATCCGAATGTATTAAGCATCCCCCCATGGCATCATAATTTGATGTTTTCCTCTAATTACTAATAGACATAATTATATTTAAGCATGCCCCCATGATATCATGTAACTTAAGAGATCCCTTTTCCCTCAATTTCTTAACATTTAATAAGATATTTTTATTTCCAAAATTTTCTTTCCATTTACTTTAACCCTTATCATCTCTAGTTTCTTGGTATGTGGATCAAAATCAACATGGTTATGTATTGTTATTATCTCTCTAATCCTTTGAAATAACCCCTTAAATCTTCTTTTTTGGTAAACATTTCTAAATTTTCTCCAGGTTGTTCGTATAGTGTCCTTATGGCAAATGTTTGAGTAAATAAAAGTTTAGGAACCAATGTAGATTCTATTAGTAGTATATTCTTTTTCAATTTAATGTTTTCTTCTAATTACTCATGGATAGGATTATTTAAGCATGCCCCCATGACATTATGTAACTTAAAGGCTCCCTCTATCCTCAATTTAATAAACTCTACTAAGATATTTTTATTCCAAATTTTTCTTTACATTTAATTTAATTATATGTGGATCAAAATTAACATTGTAATATATTTTTATTGTCTCTCTAATCTCCCCACATTCACCCCAATCACCCCTTGGATCTCCTTTCTTTAATAAAGATTTCTTAATTATCTTCAACTTTTTCGTTTCGTGTCCTTTTGAATAATGTTTGAGTAAATAAAGGTTTAGGAATTAATGTATATTTTATTACTATTAAATTCTTTTCCAATTTAATGTTTCCTTTTAATTACTCATTGAAAAAATATTTAAGCATCCCCTATGTGGCATTATGTAACTTAAGGGATCCCTTTGTCCTCAATTTCTTAGCATCTAACAAGATATTTTTTTTTCCAAAATCTTCTTTCTATTTACTTTAACCCTTGCAATCTATAGATTCTTGGTATGTGGATCAAAATCAACATGGTGTGGAGTACTTCACTTATCTTAAAAAATAATCATTTCTAATGGAATACTTTTTCGTTAAATCAATATATTGTTCCCCAACTATATGGTATCCAAAGCAAGAATTGTATCAAATTTATCATAGATATCCATAGTATTACTGTTCACTTGAATTTATGTAGCCTACCTTAATGGTTATGTATTATTGTGTCAAATTTAAACCAATTTGTCAAGAATTTATAAGTTTTTATAATTCAATGGGAACAAGGTTAACACCCCCCTGAAGGTATATTTTATTTCACCTATGGATATAGGCCCATCTTCATTATGTTGCCCACATGGTTGGATCGACTTATTATATATATGGAACAGAACAAAGGTATGCTGCCGGTGCTTGATCTTCCACATAACTAACATAAAAGGTTGGTCATGACGGATTGATCCACTGTATCTTTGATTAGGGCACAACGAAAAAAGAGCAAAGCAAGCACCAAGAGCAGCACCAGGAACATGAGAGATAGATGCAAAGAAAGCGACGGATCCAATAGAAGAGCTTGACCTATAACCATCAACACTAAGAGAAGCCTCGGTAGCTTTACTAGCATCTCTTACAGTCTTACCAGGTCAAAATCCAAAGCCATATCCAGGGAGTAAATATAGTTACCCACCAGCCCTAGCTCTTTACTTAGTAGTAGTAGTTAATTTTGATAAAGCAGTTGTCTATCTAGCAGAAGAATGATTCACCAAGATTTTACTAGACGATTTAATTCCGTGAAAGATTCACCAAAAAATTTACAACATTTTAAAATTTTGTGAAAGATTTGCCATGATTTTAAAAAGTTTTATAATTTTGTGAAAGATTCCCCTAGATTTTCCAAGATTTTATATTTTTATGAAAAATTTGCCTATATATATATTATTGATAAAATATCCTTCACACTTTTTGATGTATCACGAGGATTCGTTCGTTTATTATACATATAAATTTAGAATGGGTTCTTAAAATTTTCCCTGAAGTGTCCTCTTAAGACTAAGTTGTTCCTTTGGCTCACCTTATCAGGGAAAGTATCGGTTTGAGATAATCTATTAAGAAAATATGGTGAAGAATCAAGCAAATGCTCCCTCTGTAAAATGGAAGGAGAATCCATAAACCATATATTCTTATATTGTCCCTATATGAAAGATATGTGGCTTTATGTGCAAGATGTAACTAGTATACAATTTTCTTCGGTGGGGATGATATAAAGGGGACCTTTCAACGTTGGATTTCGAATCACGCCTATCACGCCTATACTTCTCTTTTAGCATTGATGATACAGGGCATGGATTTCCAAAAACAAGATGGTGATTTTCCATGACATGACATCACCCCCTATTTATGCAACAAAGAGTCTTTTCATCATGGCACATTTTCCATAGGTTAAGAACGAAGCTCCATTGAGGAAGATTGTTCTGAAAAAAGTTGACAAGTACAAGCCCATCAAAGAGCCCATTAAAAGTTTTTGTGCATTGTTTGATTCGCCTAGAGAGTGTGGGCTTGAAAATGAAGGAAAAGATGATAGAAATACATCGCTGCGGGTGTTGTGAACTACCAATCAAATTTCTGGCTTTGGCTTCTTTAACAACGCCTTCCATCTTTTCCACACAATATCTCATGTAATGCAGTGTCATGTCATGTAATTGATATAGCTCTTAGGTGCTTTATATAGTCATTTATTCTACAAAACTCAAGTTCCTAGCTCTGGTAAAGCCAAGGATAGAATACCGAAACAACCTGGCAGATAGAATTGTAAAAACGTTCAAGAATTCAGTCTTTTAAGAGGTATAAATATTTCAAGTGATAAATAAATATTTTATTCAATTCCACTTCAAGAATTCAATCTCTCAAGCCTTTGTCTTTGCATAAGTAATACATTGTTGCGTCAAATTGGATTTACGGGGGTTTTAATAGACTTTTCCTTTAAAAAAACCAAAAGTTTTTCCACAATTAAGTCTCTTCATTGTTGTTTACCCAGAGTGAAGTTTGATATTAAAACATGCTTTGAAGTTGGAAGCATGTCTTAGTGGCCATAAATTAAAAAAACCTACCCGAACATCACTTCTTTCAATACATTTTAACATTTTGAATTTGTAAATTACAACCTATGTGATTTTTAATTATTTTAAAATGTTAAAAAATGCTTTTATTATAATTCTTTGCTAATGAAATAGATTTAAGAATTAATTAATTAACAATATATCTAAATATTTTAAGAAAATAGATGCAATTTTGCAAATAGTTTGAATATAAGAGAAAGTGGAAAACTTTCCATGGGACTTTACACTTCCCAACTTTGACACTCAAGTGAGATTCCAACTCAATGCAAAGCATCTTTTTAATTTGCATCTTTTTAATTTTTCAATAGCCTTCTCTAATGAAGAATCCAGTTTATATGGTTTCAAAAACAATTTTAAAAACCTAGTAAATTTCGTATGTAGAAAATAAAATGAAATACAAATTATTTAAAATTTTCTACTCAATTTAAATTAAATTTATGTATATTATTACATTCATATTTTTTTAATAGTCATTATCATTTTTTATTAAAACTTACACCCATATTAAATTGGGAGATTTAGATTTATATAAATTTAGACTAAATATTAAAAAGTATTATATCAAACATAAATTTAATTAAATTTTTAAGTTTATATAGATTTAAATTTTATTAAATATTGAAAGGTATTAAAAATCAATTCAGATTTTGTATAATTCTTACATATATAATTTTTATAATTAGGATTATAAGTATAGACGTTAGAAATCAGATTTCTATCTAATTTAGATTGAATTATAATTTATTTTATTGTATAATGTTAATATATGTCATATTTTACAATTTAAACATAAGCATTATTTATCTTTTTCATATGGGTTGCAAAATAAGATTAGTACACAAATGTGTAATATTTGAAATATAAGAAGATTATAGAAATTTTTATTTTATTAATTTAATTTAAATAAGCAAGTTTATAGAAATAGTCACATTAATTTCTTATAACTATTTTAACTTATATTAATATTCACCAAAGGTCAAAAGTAACCCAAAGATTGAAAACAATACAACATAATAGATGGCATAGGGGCATAAACACAATTCAATTCTATAGGGTACATATCTAAGCAAAAAATCATAACCCAACATAAAAAGTCAAATATAAAGAAGACCCCTTCATCAAAATAGAGAATATTGAAAAGACTAAAAAACAAGAAAGTTTGACAAACATAGAAGACATTGTTGAAGTGGGAAAACACTTCTAGCCTTTAAGGCCATGGAAGAATGCAAGGCCATTGGTATTGTTGGACATGTAACACCTCATGGACCTACCACCTTAGCCAAGATGTTAGTGAAGCTTGGTCTCTTCTAACTTACATTGTTAGACAACTGTAAGAATAAAGTAACCATCCTAGTGCAAGCCACTCTAGATGATTTGTCTTCATCGTTGCAAATTAAACACTTGTCATAAAGAAATGGTCAAGGACCTCCGGTCTTCATAAGCCATAAGTCATCCTTAGAGGGATTTATGTGAGTCACTAAATAGATAGTAGAACCACCCTTTGATCTCATAATAGAGGGAGCATCTAAGTGCAACGTGTTCCCTAATTTGAGGCTTTAAATTACAATTCTAATAGGTTTCTAGTTGTTTGGAGGAATATGGTGGTGTATAATGCAACTGGACTTTGTGTATCCATGAGGTTTGATATAAGAGTGAATACATGATCCTTTGTTTCACTTTTTGGATAAATAGACACATGAAAACATTCTACATATACATTGGATGGAGGTAACTTTCAAATTATTGGTTAAGTTTTCATAATCAAAAGATCGATCATGATTTTTAGTCCACTCAGCCTCATATTATCTTGTGTATACCTAAATGCATTGGGTTAACACCCCTAGACTTAGGGTGGGAATAGAAAGAAAAACCAAATATATTCTTCCTTGACTCTTCTAAACTCCGTTGCATATAATAAGAGTCTAGCATGCGTTGTGAAGAAGAATTAAAGTGTTGTGAGTCATATATGATGTAAGTTTTGGTACTCTCTTCCTTCTTATTTATTAATTTATGGTGAAATGTAGTCAACTAAATAATGCTATAATTTGTAGTTTCAACTTAATTTGGGATTTATGTTTTGATTAATGCTTTGATGATAAGTTAATCAAATTTGACAATGTTTAATATGACCTCCATTGAAGTTTCAATAATTTTGTTTAATGAAACCTCCATTCAAGATTTAAAGTTATATTTTATGTTATTTTTTGAGATATATTATATTTTTAATATCAGTGCATATGATTTTAGAGGCACAAATGTGTATGTGTTTTGATATGAATGGCTTCCACTCAATTTATTTAATTTCCTATAACTAAATCCATACACTAACTATTGTAGCAAGATTAAAAACATATGAGTGCATGCGTCAACATAATTCTCAATCACTTGATTATAGAATAATTGATTGTTATGAAGGAGAATGCCTCAACAATAGGAACTCTCAATTAGTAAACAAGGCTATAACAAACATTGTAATTAATTGTGTTAAGGGAATTTAACAATTTCTCAATTGGATAAAGAGACAGTTGTAGACAAAATCCAAAGGTCAATACAATGTTGTAATGGTAAGCCATAGTTCCAACAATTGGGATCACTTCTACCTTCACATTTCCTTGGCCCAAGAAAAAACAATACTTATTGTGTTTTAAGGTAATTAACTAATGGTCAATGCAATGAAAGGTACAATACATGGGGTTTATATACACTGGTTGGGAGAATTGGGAATATGAATCACTAAGCCAAGGATTCATCTCCAGTTATAGAAAATGACTTCATTACCCAACCCATTTGACTATTCAACACTATGCTAATCATTGTTATTCCTAACTACAAAATGGATTATATAGAACCGTGACTTGATAATTTATCCAAATCCATGTGTTAACCCTACTTGTTCAACTTCACCTTCATGATATTTTCCAGTTGTCAACATGAATTTGCTTGCTTCACATGATAAAATTTACTGAATAATTTGTATTATTGTTTTGTTTATTTATACTTTCTTGATATTCTTGACTCTAAACTTTCTTGGGATGTTGGTTGCAAAAATCCCACCTCTGAAAGGCCTAAGAAATTAGTTGTATAAATTATGAGGTTACTTGAACCCATTATATCGTTAGATGAAAAATTTGTTTGAATAGAAATGATCTCTTCCGAGCCTTGGGCTATGAGCACATTATGAGCCATAAAGTTGTTAGTATTTATGAGTGAGTAACTTGGTGTCATATATTTTGAGATTGCAATCACTAGAGTCTTGGTTGTAACCATATGTGACTTGAGTCAAATTTTTTTAAGAGATGCACTACATGCCAAACCTCCACACATCGAACTGAAACCTCCACAAGACCTCTATGACCATTTGCAATGCTTTTTTTGGAAAATTTTACTAATGTATTAATAGTAACAACCTTTACAAAGTGATTTTTCTTAATAGTTCTAGGAGACTCGTCATAAAGGGGAAGAAATTCATCGAAAAGAAGTGGAGAAATCCTGTTCACCTCTTCTAAATCCTCTTCACAAAGAGATACATTATTTTATACACTAAGATATATATCATGGACATGAAGAGATTCATTGAAGAGAGATTGAACTATCTTTTTCCCCTCTTGTAAATCTTCTCCACATGAAGAGTTATAAAGGGGAGAAGATTCTATAAAATTAAGTTTCAAGTAGTCATCTTCACATCAATGGAAGGTGTTTATATACCATTTTTTACAATCCTTCTATATATTCAACCTTTGCACATATTTACTTATTAAATTGCAATACATAGATTTGGCCCTCTACATTGTAGATAGTCACTTGTATAATACTCACATATTCAATAATATAATAATGTAACTATATAATTTTTTTTCTCCAATATATAGCCACCTGGGCTAAGTATATGGGTGTCACACAAGGATAATTTTAAGGAATCTTACTTATTTAAAAGTGTATAAATGTTGGCGAATCTTACCAATTCTTAAAATGTCAACTATAAAATATTTGGCAATATTTTTCTAAAAATATTTCAGTTTCTAAGGATTTTATACAATTTATATAATAATTTGGTGATTTTTAGAGTGAAAACATTTTACCCCATCAAAATTGGGCGAAACAGGGCTTAAAAAAATGCAAATTGGCGAATATTTTTTTTGAAAAACCTAGGGAAATAGATAATTGTACATATGTTATATATACACCCATAAGTAATTGTAGACGTGTTTATTGATGGTCCTAGTGGGAGCCAAAGACATTGGGAATTTAAAACTAGTGAAAACAAAAACACAAAAGAGTCGTTAAAAATTAGAGAATAAGTTTTTCCCAATATTTTCTAAATTGAAAATTCTAAATGATGTCAATATGTATTCACATTAAATAAATAGATATATATAACATTAAAAAAATTAAAAATGTAGGAACAAGAAGGGCTTATAAATTCCTTTATCATAGAATATAACCAATGCCTCAAATGCAACATGCATAGCTAAGCCAAACATTCATTTTTGCATCATCACTCCAAAGTTAATTTGTTTTCCATGATTCTAACTTTTATTTGGTTTTTCCACGTTTTTTCTTAGTAAGTGTATATGAATTTTTTCTTAATGTGTTTATGAAGGGTTTTGAGTGTTATCTGAATGTGATGGTGTCATACAATTTGTTTTGTTATATATTATTTGTTTTGATATATATTATTTTTATGGGAAGGAAGTTAATTATATTCAATACAAGTATGGGAGAAGTATATAAGAGGTAGAATAATTTTAAATTGGTTGTAATGAATTTATCACCACTAAGATTTGGTAGACCATATGACCGATACTTATAGTTGGTGGGTTTAAATTAGTGACCTCCAAGAATCTTGAATCTTGTAAACCAAGAAAAATTGAAAACCAAGTAAGCTATGAATCTTGTACTCTAGAAAACTTGCAAACCAAGTAAGCTATGAATCATGTAAACCAAGAAAACCTGAAAGCCAACTAAGCTATGTGTAAGGGAATTTTTGAAAATAGGCTAAAGTGGGGACCCGATAGTTTACAAGAAGATATACTTTTAACACCAGAGAATAGTATGGAAGCCCATGTTTGTTTCCAACTCCTTTGGTTAAAGACATTGTCAGAGAATACATGGAAGCTTCAGTTTTGATAGTGACTAGTTCTAGACATATATTTTTGAGAAATATGTGTGAGATGCCATTACATAAACCTTTGGACGTAATTGAATGATGGTTTCAATGATCAACATCAAGGCACTTTAGTTTTTAATATTGGGTTGGGACAACAAATTAAGAAAAGCTGTAAACTTTGAAGAGGGTATCAAACCCTGGCATAGTGATAAAATCTATGAAGTTTGAAACAAGGTCAAGTATAGATGTAAAAACTTATAGTTCAAAGCATAGCAACAAGATTTGGTCATATTGGTCTTTGATATATTGAAGAAATTATAAACCATACAAAATGAAATATAAAAATTTGAAACATGGTCAAAACTTAGACGTAAGAACCTAAAGTTATAGTATATTAGCAAGATTTGGTCATATTGGTCTTGTTATATTGAAGATACAACATGGTTAATTTTTTTTACTTGTAATGTACATAATTCCATACTTTTTATTTAAGCCCATAAACTTAAAAATCAATGAAAATTAGCAAATTTTCAATTTTTTTTTTATTGATTTATTGCCCATTTCTGTAACTAAAATTCTTTTAACATTAAAACCTAAACAACTATATTAATGTTGGATCCTGTGACTCTATCCTTTAATCTCCTCCGAATAGTGTGGGAAGAGAGAATGCTAGAATCGGACTGGATCTATGTCATGTCATCAGAGCAATCTATGTCATGTCATCAGAGAAAATCAAAGCCAATGGCACCAGAGGTCATTGCAAAATGAGGTCCTCAGAGGTTAAAGAAGCCTCTCAGAGCCTCTTCGCTATTTATAGCGAACCTCGGAAACACATATATTTATTGGAGCGATTGGCGACATAAACACATATAGAAATGATACAGCGGCTTTCCTTGCCCAGGATGGTAAATCAAAGGGATTGGAAAGCGCTAGGTATTTCCTTCACGGGAGACAATAGAATTGATTTGCTATGTCTTGTGCGTTGGTCGATAGTAAAGACTTAAGGAACCAATATAATAGGAGGTAATCCTTATTTTTTTCCGTTGATGGGACTGACTGTTTGAGGTGCTGGTTCTAAGTTAATGAGGTAACCCGACACTGGAACGAATGTGGGAACTAGTCCTGAATCAGTCCATACATGCTATGGTATACACCTTCACTCCACCATTCATTTTGTTACACATGAACTCTTCCATCTTTTTCAATGGTTCCACTTAAACATCAAGTACAACAAGGGCCCAATCGAGATGCAGACTGCCTTGGTTGACCTCTGATTGTGGCACTGAACACAGTCCTTAATTCCCGTGGACATTTTACTAAATTAAGATTCTTAGACTGGGGCGAACTATTACCTCCCTGATTAACTCCCGACTATGTTCTACCACTGCAACTATGCGGACTACTACCTCCTTCTAATCCCGGCTAATTACTAGATGAAATAAAGCTAGGGTATGTACTTTCATATTTAAATCATACTTGATATTTTTGTCACATATTTCTCTTATTAAACATTTATTGGAGTTCATATTTATAATTGAATTTGAGTATAATGATTAAGAGAAAACACCAAAAATTGATTTGCATAAATTAAAGAGGCCGCTCCCTCTGAAAACATGGAAGGAGCTGATTTGAAATGCTTTGCATAAACCAAAAAAACCAATCTATGCAATATGGAAATAGCTGATTTAAAATGACAACCCATTGTATTGACATCTCTTGCATTAGGGATAGCCAATGAGACTGTCTTTCTTATGGATATGTAAGTGACTTAAAAACTAAAAATGAGATTTTTGATACAGCAAGAAGATCTTTAATAGATATTGGAATTTTTTAAGTAATGTCTTGCATAAATATTGAAATTTTTTAAGTAACTATTTTTTAATTAATATTTTTTAATAATTCTATGAACATTTAAAATTATTAAAAAAATATTGAAAAATATTATTTCAACTTGCTTTGCATTTTTACGTAGATTTATGTATATCAAAATTCATTATCTTATTATCTTAAAAACAATACTAATTATTAATATTCATTAGGACCATAAATTTGTAATAAAAATGATTAAAAAAGCAGGTTGAAATATTAAAAAATGAGTTCCTTGTGGGTGAATTCAGAAGAGGAATGACTTTCACTTATAATTGGAACAAAAGGTTTATTCAATGATTTCTTTGCAAGTCATCTCCATAGAAGCTGGAAGCTCTGGTGCAAGAATATTTTGGAAAAAATCCAAATCTATTTGTCCCAAGCATCCGCAGTATAGATGGTAAAATTTATTTTAAAATTTTATATCTTTAAAAAATAAAATTCTTCATCGTCACTTATAGTTTCCTTTGTATTAAAAAGGTATTTATAAGTTTAGTTTCCTTAGTGTTGAAAAGGTAATTATAAGTTTATTTTCCGCGAATTTGTAGATATTTTAGAATCGTTTATGCTTTAATAAAGTTTTTTCATATTTTCAAGTAAATACTTTATTTCGAATCTTTCATTTTTGTTATATAATATCTAGAGTTTTCGATGTTTTTCTTTCATTAAAGTTGATATAATAATTAATAAAATATTTTCAAAATTTTAAATTATCATTTTAATTAATGAAAAATGGTCATTTTGTTAAATAATGTCCACACTTTCCCATGTTTCCTTTTACATTAAAATTGGTATAATTTTTTTTTAAATTATTTAAAAATGTATGAGATCTTTTACTTAAATATATATAAATTATGTAAGCTTTTAAATTGATAATAAATAGTTTATAGGCATAAAATATTTTTTGAATGGGTGTTTTATTAAGGCATTCTTTGCGTAAGGTTGGTTTGAATGCTCAATCTTACTTGTGCCATGGTTCGAGCCCTGTGGATGCATCTAGGGATATATTGGCAACAAGATTGGATCCTTGCCTTGTCGATTCGCCTAGTTATTATTAAAAGTTTCATCCTAATTCATAATAAAGTCATTCTATGCTAAATTCTAATCTTTAATTTACAATTATTTTATACTTAATGATGAATAATAGGGGAGGCAAGAGTCGGTGGGATACTATTTGATCCCGGAGGAAATATAGTCTACTCCTATCCTTGGGTTTTGGGAATCAAATCCAACAATGAGGCAAGTGGATGGCGCTTTTGCATGGTCTTGAACTCATTGTCAACCTAGGCATAAGCAAAATAGTAATAATAAGAGACTTGAGGCAGGTGATCCAGAAGATGCGAATTGGGTATGAAAAGGGAAGCACTAGATGTAAAATATTTTTCAACAAGATTTCCCACTTCAACACTCCCTTAGAAATAAGTTTCTTCTATGTCCTGTGGGAAAACAATGAAATGGTTGACCACCTTGCCAACAAGGGAGCAAGATTGAAACAAGGGTTAGTTTTTTATGCCAATAGAGATTCAAAGGATCAATATGTTCCATGAGAAATCCATTTAGCGGGATCCTAGCCACTTTGAATGTGTTAAGGGTCCAAGGAACCAACAAAAAAACTCGAATTAATATATCATTTTTCAAAAATGCTAAAGGGATGTGTGGCCCGTTGCATGAATTGTACCATATAACAATCCGCTAGTCAATTAACGCAAAAGTAAAGTTTCATTTACTCCCGGTCCTTGTTTATGTCGCTCCTGGTCCTTATTCTGTGAGTGAAAGTTGAAGGGAGGGTTTGTGAAGAGGCAAAGGGAAAGAAACTTCTTGGATTACTTGAATCCTTTCCTTCCTATTTGATTGGGGATACATCAACGTAGGAGATGGATAAGAAAGAAATGAGTGGATGGATTACGAGTCTTGCCAGTTTGAAGGATGGGTTTGAAGATTTTAAGATTCATCTAATAAGAGTTTATGAAGCGGTTTGCAGCGGGCTCAGGAGGAATCAAGAGATAGCCACATACATGGGGTATGTGTTAAGCCAGTTATCATGCTAGGATTCATGGATTGGCAACTTGGACATGGACATTAAGAAACTCATGGGAAAAGTAGACAAGGTATTTGGGGATGTGATGAAATTGATCAACATGACGTAGTGTAGTCATTGCCAGGAGACGATGGCCAATGAGGCTCAGCCAATGGAAGAAGTGTCGATCTCTAAACTTGTTTAAGGCTGGAAGGAAAGAAAAATAAGTATATATGTTCATTTTCCAGTTTTTTTGCAGATATTTTTTTTGTGTTTTGTTAAATCTCCAGTTTACAAGGGTCTATGTATGGTGAAATATAGGAAGAAAAATAGGAACTTCTGTAAATCACCGGTATTTATAGTTAGAGTCTTCTTAGTGTTGATAAATGCAAAATACAAACTGATATTTTTCCTCTGTAATGTATGGGTGTGCACAACCTTTTTTCTATAATAAAAGAGTTTATAGTTTTTGTTAAAAAAATGATGAATAAATGTGGAATTGTTTTTTCAAGTTACATAAATCTAAAGCTCAATGGGTTAGCTCAAGTAGTTTAGAGCTGCTAACCCAAGTGGTTGAGAGTTGTGAATTGTAAGCAAAAGGTTTTAGGTCAAATCCTCGAGTGGATATGCATGGATATATAATAGCCTTACTTGATGTCCCGAGTAGGTTAGGTTCCCAAGCAATTTCATCTTTAATCATTATAATTGATAAAGAAACAGTTTCATATTTAGTCATTATAATTGTTAAAAAACAATTTTGTATTTGATTGTAGTTTTCAATCCTTTTATTTTTTTAATTAAATTAAATTTTATAAAATAAATAAATTAATTTTATTAAAAAAATTAATTTTTTCAATTACAAAATAAAAATAAACTAATCCATGCTTTTTTAATTGTTAATATTTCCAAATTAAAAATAATTATATAAAATTAATCTAATATTGAACTTAATTTATTTTAAAATTATTTTTTGTATTTTAAAATATAGTTTATACTTTATAAATTTATAAAATTAAATTTATAAACAATAACATTTAATAATAATTCATATTCTTTAAAACACATTTGTTATTATCTAGTATAATAATCTCATCGGATACACATAGGGTCATCAAACCTACCTTAAAAATAAAATGCATTCACTTCATACTCTAATTCTCCCACACTATGACTCACACTATGACTCGGACACATTGTATATATGTTGAAAAGTAGAAAATGCCATGAATTTAAAATTGATGTTGATATTTTAAATTTAGATGTAATATTTAAATTCATTCAATTTTAAAGATTAGGGTCTCATAGTTAGTTGTCTTAATGGGTAGATATGTAGTTAGTGTTCAATGATTTATGTGTGTTACGCCATCGAGATAAGACATCTTGGTGTATCTCGATGGCCTCATCGCCCGGTTTAAAAATGTATTGATCACATTATCGACCTTTACACCATCTTTCTAAGTGGTTGGAAACACAATATATGCTTGAACACCCTCAAGTACATCTTCTCAACATAAGGGGACGTTTACTTTGGTTCATTTCTTTTCAAAATGGGATCATTATTGATCCCTTGATCGTTCAAGCCATCTTCATAATATCCCCAACAAAGACATGGCATCAGTTGTAGAGCATCCACCAAAGACATGGCATCCGTTGTAGAGCATTCAAGGAAAAACAAACTTTCTTGGTCACTTTGTGTATGATTACATTACACAAGCATAGGGATTCTTACATCTCTTACAAAAGGGAAATATCTTTCAATGGATGACTAAGCACAGTAGTCCTTTGATGTGTTAAAAATGACAGTCACTTCTATGCCTCTTTGATCTCTCCTCCTCACTTCAACCAGGATTTTATCCTTTACATTTTGACATCCACCTTTTTAGTTGATTGGGTCTTAGTTTAAAGCGGTGAGGATCGTTGCAAACATGTTATTTACTACGACAAGAAAAAAACTTCTTGGATGACCATTAAATTACAATCATGACAAGAAGTCGGCCTTGGCTATGGTTCTATTAGTTGAGAAAATTTGCCTCTACATTCTGTTGAGCATAACTAAGGTCATTACAAATTCAAACTCAATGTAGTATATACTTAGCCAATACATTATGAATGGTAAGTTTGCTTGATATATCGTTATTCTCCAAGATTTTTATCTTTGAATGTGTGACCCATAGATGTAATAAATCCTCGGCCCTCATCAAGTTCATCATTAACTCTCTAGCTTTGTAATAGGCCCTCCTTTAAAGGATCAGTTGCTTGAAAAACACCTTTGCACCCTCTCCACTTAGGAGCCATGGTATGGTGATATTTTCACTTATCTCCACACATAAAACTTGGTTCTCATCTCTCACGTGATGACCATTATTGCATTCTCCATCGTGTTCCTATGCTATCTCCGCATTGGAAACATTCTTTATCGATGAGGGACTAAGACCATTTTGTGATGATGCTCATCTCAATACGAGGTTGTGCGAGTCATCAACCAATATCATGGTGGTGTGTGTTATCACCATTTATCTGGAATGGCCACCATCCATAAAATATTATGCACCAAACACTTTTGTCCTTCTCTCTTCGAATATTGTATTAACACTGTCAAATGATGTGAAAACTGCCAAATTTTCTCTCACAAAACATGAACCGGTCTAGCTTTGTTGTATCACATCATCACTGCAAAACCATTTTGTAAATGGAGGATCAACTATATGGAATGTAGGTCAATATATTCCAATGGCCATAAGCATATTGTGATTGTCATTGATTACTTTACCAAGTGGGCCAAGGAAATACCCGCCTTCAACAACACCAAAGGTACTATTGCACGGTTTATCTTCAACCATGACATTTCATGCTTTAGCATACCCAAATAGTTAGTATATACTAAATATAACTTATTTTCATAATGACATTTCTTTCTTGTTAGGATTTACACATGAGTTTCCCACCCCCTACTATCCATAAGAAAATGGTTAGGTTCAGGATATCATCAAAGTCCTCAAGACCATGCTCAAATGGAAAGATAGTAAGAACAAGTATAACTGACAACACATACTATTGTCATCACTTTAGGTCTACATAACATTCGTTATTAGTACTATGAGGGTATTAACCTTTCATCTCATATATGGCATCAAGGCAGTTTTACCCATTGAATGTGAGATTCTCACACTTCTAACAATTGTCAAAATTACAACCTAACACTCCATCACTCCATCACTGGAGCAACATTTGATCACCTTATAACATATTGATGAGGAAGGTCATGCATCGCTACAACAAAACAAGGCCATGAAGAACGTTCCAATGCCCACTATGACCAAACCAACAAGTTTGACCTTGAATATTTTGTGAAGGCAATTTTAGGGTTATTATATTAATAAATTTTAAGGTTAATATTTAATTTAGGAAATTCAGGGTTAAGATATCTTTTATATAATGTTTATTGATTCTTGAATTTTCATTTGAACTGTAAGATTACATTATTATCTTATTACTATGTTGGATCTTAAATATGACAAATCAAATTTATCGACCTACCCTCAACCTGCAGAACTTATTTAGTTTTATTAATCTCTTGCTATTCTCTTCACCTAGATTTTGAGACACTTTTCTTTTGAGGATGATCCCTACTATGAGGCTCAAAACATTTGGAAAAATGAGTTATTCAATACAATCTTCCTCTCTCTTCAGAATCTACTCAATTGTGTATAATCATGAACAACTTGGTCGAATCCCTCCATGGAAGGGGCATGCTAGATGAATTGAAGTCCTTTGGAAAGTTATGGGTGAAAATGGTTAAGGGAATATATAATCTTAATTTCCTTAAAAAAATGTAGAGATAGTAACCTCATACCTAGGTTTGCAATGATCAAACATGCCTTACAAGATAGAAACTAGTGTATTTTAGAAGCAACAAATGTTGCCGTAGTGTGTAATGAAATCAAGAGAATGTGCACATCTATTGAATTGATAACTTAGTTGCAATTGCAAGGACGAACATCTGGGCAAAGGAGGAGGTCGCGTTCACTAAAAGGAGAGATAGACTTTCCCTGAATATTAAGGGGATGCACAAAAAGAAACGGTTGAATGTGAAAAAAAGAAGAAGATAATGTCGAGGTTAAATCATGCGTGGTTAATCTCTCAGATCTTAAATTAAATGAGGATCAAACCAAGGTTCTTGAGTGTGAGATGAGTTAGCAGAGCTGCCGTTTGTGAGATCTGGTATCCCTTCCTGTAGGAGAAGAGACACCCGGAAGACAAACTTAAAGTGAGAAGCGTGAAGTTGTGAAGAAAATGGCAGATGCATGACGAGAATATATTAAAAGCCAATCCGGGTGCAAAATTTGAGCGAGGAGAGATGGCCATGGAAAAAGCGTGAAGTAGTTGGTAATATCGATTATTGGTAATTTCTCGTGGATAAAATATCAACATGAAACACCTTAAGGTAAGGTATTTTTAAATAAAATATAACTAGCACATATACTCCGATAGGCATGTTATCCTAATAATGTAAGTAGTTAAATGGCTTCCCAGCTGATTAATGTGATTGCATCGTCGCAAATTTTTAAGGAAGCATTGTGTGAAATTCTCGAGAGACGCTCTTAATCCAAAATCAATTCAAAAGATCAAACCAAATAAATTTCAATCTATGTGAAGGAAAGGAATAATCCATTGAGCGCGATTGCGATTTCTGGTTTGCAAACATTTATCTGTTTTCATTGCCTTTATAATTTTGTAAGTCTTAGCAGCCACTGCATTTTGTATTATGTTTAAACTTTACATTTCATATGTTAAATTAAAGTTAGTTTGAAGTTATATGTTTGAGCATATGAATTATTGTTTTGTAATATCTCTTTAATTCGTTCTATTAAAATAACCAGCCTAGATCCAAATCCAAGGCTTTATAAAGTATCGAGAGGGATCAAATCTCTTGAGGCGCAAACCTCTCCTCATGTTATCATGTCCCAATTTTGAGTGCAATACCTAAAGAGAGGTTTACACATCAAGAGATTTGATCCCTCTAGACGCCTGATAGAGCCTAAGATTTGGATTTAGTTATTAGGAAGGCGAAGCTAGGTACAAAGATAAATTTATCACCGGGTGAAAAACTAGCATTGAACAATTTAAGGAGCAAGAGGAACATTATAGTGCTAAGAGCAAATAAGGAGATCACAACAATTATTATGAATATAGAAGACTATTAAAAGAAGATGTTGAAGAATCTATCTTCTAATGGTAGCTATAAAAGGGTTGAAGAAGATCATAGTAAGAAGTTTATGAATGAGGTTACAAGGACAATTAAGAGGTCATCACTAGATGACAATATTAAGAATAAGTTGACTCCGAGTGATTCAATTATTACTCGGATTTATGGTTTATCTAAAGTTCAAAAGGATAGCATGCTAATTAGATCCATAGTGAACACAATAGGATCCCTCACATATCAGTTAGCAAAATTTCTTTCAAAATTTTTGAAAGGCTTTGTAGGGCACACCCATTCTTTCATAAGGACTCCACACACATGGTGAGTGAGATGAAAGATTACAAAGTAGAAGAAGGATATATTTTGGCTAGTTTTGAGGTGGTGACACTTTTTACAAAATCACAGGATGAATCTATTAGGGTTGTCAAAGACATAACTAATGAGGAAACTACAAATTTGGTTAGGGTTTTCTTGAAATCTACATTTTTTAGTTTTAAATGAGCATTATATGAACATGTTGAGGGAATTGCAATGGGATCCACCTTGCCCCTGTAGTCGCCAATTATATATGAATCCTTTGAGAAATCTGCCATTGAATCCTTCTCATCAAAACCCAAAAGGTGGAAGAGGTTTGTTGATAACACTAACACTATTAAATTATATATGAATCCTTCGAGAAATTTGCGATTGAATAATTGATGGTAGTCTAGAAGGTCTTAAAATCGACACTCTTTAGAGGGATCCACAACCTCTAGATTTTTGTGGATTCACATATTGTGATTGATTGGATTCATCATAAAAGATCTTCATCTTCTTGAGGCCACTTTTCGAGGACAATTGTAGGAAGCTAGTTTTTTTTGAATAGGTATCATTTCACCATATCTACAAGGAACACAAGAACCTTGTAGATCAGTGATCTAAAATGGGTTTTTTGCTTGAGGCTGGTTTGAATAAGGTATGGGAGGTTCAAAATGACATTATTAAGGAGTTGGATACAAGCCCACTTACCAACATCTAGTGGGGGTTTGATGGTATCTTCATGGCATGCTAAATTTGTTTCCATCTATTAACATAACAACATAACAGTCACATTTGACAGATCTATGTTGAACTTGTTGTGTCACATGTGACAAAGAATATGTACACTCGTAACTATCTTTTCTTACATGTCACTAGTGTCTATGAAGACGATATTATCAGAAATACATTCTAACAGAAATGAGTTCTTTTTCTTTTGAAAAATAAATATATGTGTAGGATACTTCGATTAACAATTAAACAACATGGTTCAAAATTTAATACAAATTTTAAGTATATTGTTCAAAATTAATACAAATTAATACAAATTTTAAGTTTTACTCTATTGA
>LPNX011225753.1:126568-141187 GCA_001517045.1 Pseudotsuga menziesii | reverse complement strand
TAGCTGTGTACCGCTTAGATCCAACACCTTGAGAGAAGGAAGCCCGCGTAGAAATGCTTCTGGAATTTCATTCAATTCTGGAATCTCTTTCAATTCCAACTTTCCAAAAAATAGGGTCACCAATTTTTGGCATCCCAGTTCCTTGGAGGGGAGAGACCTAATATTATTGCCTAGAACTGATATTCTTTTGCAGTCATTAATCCCTGCAGTCTCAGGGAATTGTTGAAGCATTTGGCCTGCCCTAAACACACATTTCTCCACAGAAGAAGATTCTCCAATGTATATTGCCATGTCGCGCAAAGCATCGTGAACTGTAATTACATTTAGCTGACTTTCCACTTGGAATAAGAAACGCTTTTCAAGAAACTGAACACAACTGTGCCCGGCTTCTTTGGTCTTCACGATTCCTTCTGCCATCCACATTTGCACAAGTGGAATCACCCGAAATGCAGTATCTTGAGGAAACATGGCACAATACAGAAAACAGTTTTTCAAATTTGAATCGGGCAAACAATCGTAGCTCCATCTCAATCGTCGAAACAAATCTCGATCGATGCGAGGATGATCAGCAATTGGAAAAACGAAATCCTGTCTCTTCATTTGGTCTAGAGCAAGCTTCCAGTCATTTACATCGCTCTTGCCAATCATGGATGAAGCTATTACATTTATGGCGAGGGGCAAACCTTTACACTGGCTGGAAACTTGTCTGGCAATAAGCTCTATCTGCTCAGGAACATGAGTACCTCCTTCGGCATCTTTGAAAGCCACTTTGGAAAACAAATCCCATCCTTCGTCTGTGGACATAGGTTCTATTTTCATGGATTCGTCAGGCTTCATTTCTTCAATCAGATTTCTATTACAAGTAGAGAATATGAGTTTGCTGGTTCTGTCATTGTTAAATTCCACGCCCAATTGTTCCAGATCGAGGGTTGTCCACATGTCCTCTAAAACCAGAAAAAAATTCTTGGGTTTCAGATTCGCAGACAATTTCTTCTTACGCGCATCAACATCTACATCTGTTGGGGCCAGCTCTAAATTGACTTCAGAAGCAATAGCAGCCTGCAACTCTAGAATTGGAAATTGAGCAACGGTAACCCAAATGACAGCATCAAAAACGTCACTAACCTCTTTGTGGGTGCTGTAGATTTTTTTGAGCAACGTTGTTTTTCCAACGCCACTGGTGCCATAGACACCGATTGTCCTAACGTGGGGAGCTTCTGTGAACAGCCTGTCGATCCGCGTCTCTGCCTGTCTTGGTGAGAAGGAAGCAATCTGCTGAGCATCGGAAAACACTGAAAAATCGGTGCGTAGCTCATCAAAGAGCCCATTAAAAGTTGTTGTGTACTGTCTGATTCGTCTAGCGAGTCTGGGCTTGAGAACGAAGGAAAAGACGATAGCAATACACCGCTGTGGGCGTTGTGAGCGATCAATCAGATCTCTGGCATTTTCAACAGCACTTGCCATCTTTTCCAAACAATTTCTCAGCGACTCATGCGGCGCTTTTTGCTGATCGTAGAATTGATAGCTGATATAGCTCAAGAGGCCCTTCATACGATTTAACTGACCTTCAAGAAGGCTACGGTTGTCACCCAAGTGCATAACATCATCTATCTGTTGGATTAGAGGAGGAATAATATTGGTGGCTATCACGTTGGCTGCGGCTCCTGTCGCAATAGCTTCCATTGCCATTGCTTTTGCTTGGAGCAGATCAACAGAACAGAAGAGTATGTGAAAATAAAAGGTGCAGGCAACAGAGCAGAATATGAAAAGCTGCTGCTGAATAGAACAGCGGGCAACAGAGCAGAATATGAAAATAAAAGCTGCTGATGAATAGAACAGCAGGCAACAGAGCAGAATTAAAAGCTGCGTAGTTGATGAACAACAGAGCAGAATTAAAAGCACAGCAAGAACGGGAGGAGATTGAGATTTCTGGGGAAAGTGTTACTTGTGGGTGAATGACTTTCCATTGTTTTATTAAAAACTTTATTACGTCATTTGCAAGTCATTTCCAAATTCCCATAGAAGCTGCGGTCCAGGAATATTTGGAAACAGTCCAAATCGATTTGACCCATCAGTTAGGTTCAATAAAATAAGACTATAAAAACTAGAAGAGGATTATCCACAGCTGTGAAGATGATAAAATATTTCAAAATCTTTAAACAAATAAAGAATTTATATCTTTAAATAAAGAAATAAACTTCTCAATGGTCACAAAAACTATAATTGTATTAAAAGTATAAGTCCAATATAAACAACCATTTAAAGTTTACGAAGTTGTAGATATATGAGAATCGTTTATGCTTTAGTAAAGTATTTCATATTTTCAATAAATACTTTATCACGAATCTTTCATTTTGCTAAATAATGTCCAGACTTTTCGATGGTTTTTTGTTTTCTTTACGATTGGTATAATATTTTTATTAACATTGGTATAATAATAATATATATATATTTTTAATTTTCATTTCTTTTCATAAGATTGGTATAGCATTTTTGAATTGTTTATTATTAAGATTAATATAATATTTTTTTTTAATTTTCATTTTAATGAATAGAAATGAATGTTTGAGATATTTTTTAATATATATTAATGTTTTTGTTATTTGCAAGTCATTAGAAATGTACTTAAGTCTTACAACACCTCTCTACACCATTTTTATGATGTAGCGGTATTTCATCTCAACGTGTTTCGATTTGTCATGAACATAAGGTTTTTTTGAGAGATTAATGCAACTCTGATTATCAAAAAGAATGACAGTAGCCTCAAGATTTTGACCGAACAACCCAGTAAGTAGATTCCTAATCCACATAGATTCTCGGCAGGTGGTACTAGCTGCAATATACTTTGCTTCTGTAGTACTCTAGGCTATAGAGCCATGCTTCCTGTTTGACCAAAAGACCATAGTTGATCCTAAGATTAAAAAAAAAAATNTACTAGCTGCAATATACTTTGCTTCTGTAGTACTCTAGGCTATAGAGCCATGCTTCCTGTTTGACCAAAAGACCATAGTTGATCCTAAGATTAAAAAAAAAATGGATGTACTCTTTTGGTCCACAATACTACCACCCGAATTAGAGTTGCAATAACCAAGTAGCATCACTCCTCTTCGTAAGCAATAGTACGTTGAAGGTATCTAAGCACATGCTTGGCAAAAACCCCATGTCTATGTCTTGAATCAAACATGAGCTAACTCAAGATACTCACTGCATAACATATGTCTGCGCTACTATGTATCAAATACATCAAGTAACCAATGAGCTGTAAACACATGGTAGGATCCACTAGATTTGATCCAGAATCCGACTCATGTAATTTCTTCAAATTAGAAACCATTGGTGTAGACATCGATCTACAATCCATCATACCAAACCTACACAACACATCAATTGTGTACTTTCCTTGCAAAAAAAAAGATCTCATGTTTTCTTTTGTAAAATTATAGACCAAGAACATAGAGCATAGGACCCAAGTCTTTCATTTCGAACTCAGAAGTGAGCACCCTCTTGCACCGAGCTATCTGTTGTTCCTCTCCAGTAAGGAACACGTCATCAACCTAGAGAACCAAGATCAATGGATGGTTCTTCACAACCTTGAAGTACAAGTTAGGGTTAGCTTCGCTCTTGGAGAAGCCCAAGCTCTAAAGATAGATATCAATCCTTGAATATCAAGCCCTCGCAGCTTGTTTAATCCCATAGACGTATTTCTTGAGTTTGCATACACGAGACTTCTTCCCATGAACTACAAACCCCTCAGGTTGTTGTATGTATACTTCTTCCTCAACTTCACCATTGAGAAAGGTAGTCTCCATATCCATATGGTGAAGCTTCCATCTTAGAACATAGGCAAGTGAAATCAGAGCTCGAATAGTAGTACACCTAGCCACTGGATCAAATGTCTTATCATAATATATTTCTTCTTTCTATGAGAAATCACGAGACACAAATCTTGCTTTATATTTTTCAGTACTTCCATCAACTGCATGTTTGATCTTATAAATCCACTAGAAAGTTACTATAGAATTCCCTTCATGTTTAGAAACCACTTCCCACACATCATTTTTCATAATGTATTTGTATTCCTCCACCATGGTGTCTTTCCATACTTGATGCTTAGCGGCTTCCTCATAAGTGGTGGGTTTTGAATCACTGATGTGACTCATCTATGCTACATATCCTGAATATCTTTCTGATCTCCTTCGCTCTCTAGATGTTCCTGATTGTGCTCCATGATTTTCTGCCTCTTGCAGTATATATCGACACCAGGCATATCTCCTCTTAACAAGAGGTTCACCAAGTGATCTTTCTACTAGTTCTATTGGTTCTTTAGGACCAATCAGATCTAAGGACTCTTTTGGCTTCTCCCTCTCAACAACTGAAAGAGGAGAGCCAAAACAAGGACCCTCCATCATGGAAGTATCATTCTCCGCTACATATGAATCACATCAAAGTTCTTTAGATTTCTTGAGAAAATCCTCTTCATGAAATGTTACATCTCTGTTGAATTCATTGTGCCTTTGACCTGGAACATGGATTCTATAAGCTTTGGAGGATTTTCTATATCCAACAAATGTGCCTTTCTTTCTTAATGGATCCATCTTCATCCTCTTCTCTTTTGGCACATGAATGTAGACAAGACAACAAACAATATTCAAGTGTCCAACATCCGGTGTTTCACCGCTAAAAACTTCTTCAAGAGTCTTCTCTCCCAAGATAGAATGTGGGATTCTATTTTGAATATAAACAACAGTGTTGGAGGATTCTTCCCATAAGGACGTGGGTAGATCCCGATCACACATCATATCTTTTTCAACCTCATAGATCGTCCTGTTATTTCTTTCAGCCACCCCATTCTACTAGGCATTGTATGGCATAGCCAACTGTCTTCTTATCCATGCCTCTCAGTAGAAGTCATTAAATTCATGACACTCAAACTATCCTCCATTATCATATCTCAAAGAACAATTTTTCTTTCCAGTTTGATTCTCAAGCAGTTCTTTAAACTCTTGAAACTTGTTGAAAGTTTCACTCTTTTCCTTTAGAAAATAGATCCATGAATTTCAAGAGAAGTCATCTATGAAAAGCACATAGTACAAATAACCGCTCAAGGATGGTGATGACATAGGACCACATACATCTGAACAGATTAATCCCAATATCCCTTTGGATCTATTTGTATTGTTTGGAAATATATTCTTTGTGTTCTTACCAAGAGCACAACCTTTACAAATACTATTATTCTTAGATTGAAATATAGGCATACCTTTTACCATCTTCAGCAATCCAAGTAGTGCTTTGACATGATGATGACCAAGCTTCCAATTCCACAGTTCACAAGGAATTACTATGCCATGGATCATGGACTTATTGAACTTTCCAGGAATCTTGTAGAGACCTCCCTCTCTAACTCCAATTTCAGCTGCAGAATTCAAATCTAAATTCTTAGGCCATAAGAGTGCTTTGTTTTCCCTAAAGATTACTCTGAAACCTTTATCTTCTAGAACTGAAACAAATAGGAGGTTTTTCTTCAGATTGAGAACATACATGATTTTATCAACTTGGAGTACATCACCTAAATTCAATTGAAAATAAGTGGATCCAACTCCTTGGATTGAGTAGGTGGTATAATCTCCTAGCTCCACCTAACAAGATAACTTATTTTCCTTCATATCTGCGATATTTCTCCTATATCCAATCACATGTTTGGATGCGCCACTATCCACCAATCATGAATTAGCACTAGTGGTAATGGATCCAGATAGAGCTGGAACAATACATGACTCATTCCTTATATCCTGATCATAATAAGAATGATTTCTTGTAGGTTCATCTTCTGTGGTAGTAGAAGCAAGAAATATACCCTTGAACTTTCCTCTTTTATTTTCCTTGCACTCTCTTGCAAAGTGGCCCTTCTTATTGAAGTTGAATGATTTGATTTTTGACTTATCAAAGTTATTATTGTATTATTTTTCCTTTAGATGAGGAAACTTCTTCTGAGAAAAGAATTTCTTTCCTCTCTTCATCCTTGTCGTAAGAGCAAGGTTCTGTTCTTTGGAGGAAGCACTTTTGACTTTGAATTCTCCCTTCTTCTTGCAAGAAATCATTCCACAGTATTTCAAAGTTTGGTTGCACTTCCTGACCATGTACAATAGCCAGGAATGTATCCTATGAAGATGGAATACCATTGACAACAATATGGATGAGATCATCATCGATAGTTACTTCAATGCTCATGAGTTGATCTCTTACTTGAGATATCTTTATGAAGAAGGAAGAAACTATCTCACACTTCTCCATCTTCAGATTATGAAGCTTGTTCTTCAATGCTCTGTTATGACCAGGATCCTTCTTCTCATAAATATTTGTCAAAGTTTCAAAGCACTCCTTTGCATTCTTCAATAGTGTAATCATCGGCATCAAATTGTCTTTCACCGAATCATAGATGATCCTCTTTGTTTTGGCTTGATTCTTCTTGAAAGTAGTGCACTTAGCATTCGAAGTAGGATATTCAACAACATTAGATATGTATCCATCCAGATGATGCTCTTCTAGGATGTTTAGAATCTTGTCCTTCCAAGTATTGAAGTTTGAAGCATCTTCAAGTTGGTCTTAAGGTCTTATTGAGATTGAGGCCATTATTATTCAAGTACTATGCTCAAATTTTACCACTCGGGATCAATGTAGGCTCAATATTGACTGAAAAAATTAGCTCATTCACACCCTGATCTCTAATACCATGTTGAATTTTAATCTTTATAGAGGAATTATAGTACTACTTGAAACAATTAAATAATTAGAGCATAAAAATTCACACGAGACACAAAATTTACCTTGGAGGATCCCTATAAAACATGAGGGAGAAGACCCCAACAAATATTCCTTAGTATAATGATAGATAACATAGAATGTCTTTACAATAATCATATTACATCAAGCACCCCTGGTGCATAATCATAGATGAATACCACTCACCCCAAATGCAATCACATAGCAAGAGAGAAGCGAGAACAATAGAAGAACCCAACAATAGATTCTACACTCAATCAATTTGTGGCTTTTGGTCTCATGCAAAAAATAATGAATGCCTTCAAGTATGAATTATCTCTCTAACTTGATCTCATCAATCCCACATAACAAGTGCACAATACATCTCATTCTTTGGCTAATATATTTTCTCTTCTGACCTCAAGATGAACTCACCATTCAACTAGAAGTTGGACCACTTATTTAGGATGATAACTCAAGTGTCATCATGCAAGTGTCATAACTTAAGTGCCATCTTTTAGTTTAACTAAAGTGTCATCATGAAAAACACTTTAACTAGTTCTTCTTTACTAACACTTAGTTAACTCTTTTAATCTAATTCTTCCTTGTTAACATCACTGAAGTTTAACAATTTGAGTTTTCTTATTAAGTGAAGTCTTTATCATCATTGAAGTAATAAAATCGAGTTCTCTCTAATCTTATCACATATGATCTTTCTACATGGTCCACACATGCCAACTTTAATTTATCTATCATATGAATTATACTCGGAAGATTTTTCCAATGATGTGATCATCTTGTTCTACTATCATTCCAAGTCGTCATATTGCTAAATTAATTCACTTTAGAGGTGGCCGGTCTCTAAAGGATACTTAATAGGTTATCCATATTGATGGCCATGGTTATTAGTGCATCACACATCATCCATTCTTAGACATGCTCAACATTACCTCAACACATGAGGATCTGTCTTGACACACAAAACCTTATCCTTGATAAGTAGGACTGTACAACATCATCAATTTGACATACAAAGCACTTACCTCAACACATGAGGCTTAACCTTTACACATAAGGCTTAGTTATTCTTGAGTCCAAATAAAGAATCTAATCCAAGTTTCTTGAGTCCAACTCAGGATCCCTAAGGCACTACCTCGACACACGAGGCCCAATATTAGCACACAATATTGGTTTGGAGAATGACTCATGGTGCTGCAACTTTAATAGTCCAAACCTCTAGTAACATGGAAAAGCGCCCCTCCAACACTTCATAATTGGAATTGGGGTCCCCTCCTGCACCAAGTGGCCCTACTTTCGTAATCTTGTTTCATAATATTTAGTGTTGTAGTAGTTGTTGTTACTCATGGATTACTACTTGTTTGCTGGTATTTGTTAATTGCATGGGAAGCCACTTGTAGAATTTGGGTCAATTATTGGAAAGAGCTGATAGTCCCAATTGTTTCTGTTGTTACTTATCCAGAGTGGAGTATCATTATAATTTATATATTATGATTTGATTTCATTTTAAAGGATAATATTTATCTTTAATATTATAGCAAGTGCATTATCTTTAAGAATTATAGATATGAACTGATAGACCACTGTTACTTGTTGCATAGAGTCAATTTTGCAGGTGTGATTTCCTTTTCAACATAACTATGTGGATTGAGTGTGATTTCCTTTTCACCATAATTGTGTGGAATTGTGTATGATTTGTTTCTAGTAAGAGTTGTGCTGATTTAATATCTTTTTACAAGGCTGTGTGCAAGACAATTAAAAGTGTGTTTCTTTTTAAGAAAGAGTGGGTTTGGTTAAGTTTTGTATTCATTAGCTACGTGATCATTTAATATCACCAACACTATTGAGGAAATTGTGGCTTGCATAGACTTTGCATGTAACCTTGAAATAAAAGATGTACCTTGGATTGATCATTAATGTGAATGCTATTTAGTTGTCGTAGAAAGACAATTTGAAATACCCAACAAAAAACATGTAACATCAAGTTGAATTGGATGATTGGTTAATTCAGTCAAACTAGGTAGATTTAGACTAGCCATGAAATGAAGGCTTAGAATGTGTGGTTTATTTGCATTAGTGTTTGACTTTGCATTCACATTAGTATTTGTATTATTATCGGTGTTGGCATTAAGATTGAGAGGATTTCTCTCATTAGATCCAGATTCTTTAGCTACTAGACTTATTTGTGGCATAAGGGCTTTAGCTAAAAGTTACCATCTAGGTTGAGAAGAGCATGAACTAGATGATGCTAATGGGGAACTAGGCAGCGAGGGAGGTGGATGTCATTCTATTCTCACACATTGAGGGGGACCAATAAAATTGTCGAGCATCTAAAGGGTGGCATATATACCTCAATGTCATTGAGAATGTATAATAGGTATGGGATGCATTGCTTTAAATCTTTGGGGGGACATATACTCTAGGTTTGGATATAAAGTCATAAATTCCTATTTTTATTAAATATAAAAAAGAGCATGATGGATATACACTTTATAGATTCATTCTTAATCAAACTTGACCTCATCAATAAAACACCTTATAAGAATGCACTAAGGATAAAGTGAAGATCCATAATAAGAGGTCCTAAAATTGGCCTCATTGCATGTGATGGTTCATATGAATATAATCCTTCTTACCTCTCTCACACACATGTTTTTATGGTGTATTTCATTCATGTGTTTTCATCAATGATCATTTTAGTAATTTCATGGAATATTTGCATGTTTTCTCTGCTATTCCCTTGGCATTAACCCTGCCATATCTTGTCCCTCGAGATCTGAATAACGCCACCCCTTCTACATCCATAAATGTGTTAAGGTTCCAAGTGCTAAATAAAGTTTCCATCTTGAGGTTGATCCCTTTTTTGGATTCTCACAACAACAACATTTATATTTTGAAAAAGTGGTGCATGATACCAATGGATGAAAATGTTAAGGAATATCACATTGAAATTGAGGAACTAGCAGAACCAAACCAACAACTTGATGGTTGTTTTCTTAAGTCATCATCCAAGCGACAACCTGACAACAACCTAGGTATGTTTTGCATGTCGCAAATTATACTTTGTATGAATATATAGTCTTTGATTTCCTATTGAACTCATGTCCAACAAGATTTCCCATTGGTTGTCAAATTTTCAAACGACCATAATACTTTTCATGTCTACTTATCTTGTTTATGCATTTATTTTATAACTTTTTTGAGAAACTAGCCCAAAAGGGATTGTTGATGTTTAGATGGAACTAGTTCCAAATTGATATCTATCATTATGGAAACACAAGTCCCCATTCCACTTTTACAAGATATAGAATTCCATGTGGAATATTTAGGTGGATGGTTGTTGGATATATACTGAATATATTGACATCAGAATCCTAGACCCTTCTAATGGGAAGGAAATATTATTTTTGTGAGGAGCAATTGACCTATATTCAACTCTATGGATTTGAAGGGAAACCCTAACTTTTACCAATAGTGGTGTGTGATAGATTCTTTCTTATCAAGTTTTACTGGTAGTATCAAAAGTGGTCAATCTTCTTTAATGGGAGGAAAAGGAAACGATTAATTTCATATCCCTTGAAATATGTTGCAGTTACCATAATAAGTACAACACATTTTTCCAAGGCGTCATGAGGTTTCCAATAATTTGAATAGAGGGAAGCTAGGGCCATTCAAAGTTACAACCATGAAGGGATCTTGAAGACCCATATGTTAACAACCAAGTATATTGCACATGTTTTCCCTATCCCAATTATCAGGTTGAAGGAGGTGTTGTTAATGATGGAACTCATATGGAGGTAAAGGGAACAAGTACACTAAATGGGTTAACAATATTCCAAGATGATTTTCAGACATTGGTTAGTTTGAACATGGGAACCAATAAGAAGTTTCATCATTGAAATGCATTCAATATATTTTAATTGAGGTGGCCCTCCTTGGAAGTTGAGAGGAATGTCAAGAGTGAGTGGAAGGTGTGGTTATGTGGTACAAACAACTCGGGATATTTTCTTCTTCTTCTAAGAAAGCCACATTGATCACTTCTCCTGGAGGAAACATAATACTATAATTGGTGTTTGTGGTGATGATGATGATAGAGACCCATTGAACCCTGAAAAAGTGAAGGACCGCATATTTCCCCCATCCTAAAGAGGAAAAGGTATCCAAAAGTGGACCAGCCTAAAACTATTGGAATAAATATGAATGATACTGAAATAGACAACCAAGGAAATGTACTTCTTTCCCACTTCTTTCCTAGGATACCACTCAATTGGGGAAATACATTTTGATTGAGAAGGGAAACTCTTAGCCCGGTCTACCCATCTTTCATGATAATTCAATTACTTTTCATCTTGTAGATTTTGATCCCTAGGCCAAGAAACTCTAAATTGCAAACATTCGAGTAAGAGGAAAGAATATGGAAACACTATGTTCATGTCGAGAGCCTCATAACATATGGAGCACTTAAAATGCATATGGGCAAAAGAGATATGCTATCGTATTATGTGAACACACAACAATGAAATAATACCAACTTGAATAAGATAACAACATAAATTGATCCAACTTTAAGGCCTAAGCCTTTGTTTATACAACCATTGACTATTAAAGCACCTAAGGAAAATTTAGAAGATACTGATAGGAAAATTGCGAAACGATGAGAAAGTCTCAAGAACTATTGCTAGGGATTATAAAGACAAATTCAATTAATATTGAATATAGAGTGAATATGCTGCATAATTTATGGGAATTGACAAATAAATATTATTATCTTCACACGAGGATTATATCTAAGCGAATCTTATGTCATGAGTTTCAAATTGACCAGGATTTCTATAAGAACTAGGATAAAATTGTTATTGAAATGTCGCTGACATGAACTATCATAAATGGCATAAGGAAACCCCCCTTCAACTAATATATTGAAACAAATACAAGATGGTTGGGACATTCATATTGAAATCCTCCAACAACTAATTGAAACATATGATGTGATTGGAGAAAGGAGGAACATGGTTTTATTTAGAGTTGTTGATGCTACTAAATTATTAGAAGGAATGCTTAATAAACATGAAGACAAAGCACCTCTTAGCAAAGAATTTGAAGATAATCTGAAAATTACTAAGTTTCCTTTGGTTATGAAATTTTATGGATTGATGAGTCTAAGAAGAAAACAAAAAGATTGATTAATGGCCTTGTCAATGAATGACTTTGTGTGGAGAGAATAGTGTATAAAACTAGAGAAATTGATAATAAATATTTGCATCTAAAACTAAAGGAAGAAGAAGGAAATGCAAAAATGGCTTAACGACATTGTCACTCGAAATGTGAAAAAGGACTCTTTAGGTCAAGAATAGCACGTAGAACTAAGTGAATCGAGAATAAATATTTGCGTTCAAAACTAATGGGAGCAATTACTATGGGTGCTCTTAGGGACTATATCGAATTTTAGGTCAACACAACAATTTTAGGCAAAATCTAACGTCTAATGGAAGTAGTTGAAGCACTGAAGGTTATTGGATGACTCAATGAAGTATGACCACTTTTGTTTTATCTATTTCCAAGGTCGACATGAGCCACAACCCTATCATCAAGGGAAAACACATTTATCTACTTATTTATATAGATCATTATAATTTTGTAATTACCTTCACAATAAACGTTATTCTTAAGTTTAAATAAAATATTTGGATCCATTAATTATTTTGAAAGCTTCATAGGATCCATTAATTATTTTGAAAGCTTCATAAAAAAAGCTATCCATGGTTGTTATTTTTTATCATTCACTAACTTTGTGTTGAGAAATAAAAATAGTATATGACCATATATTAAGTATATTACAATGGGTACCAATATAAATTATTTAAAGTTTTTTGTGTTTTGGTTTCTTTCTTTTCCATTTGAATGTATGGTGTTGAGTTGTTAATTCTTTATATATGTTAATTTTTTTGGTAAAACATTAAGAAATAAAAAATTAAATAAAATTTTAAATATTTTTTTTAAAATTGTTTATGATGATGATTAATATTCATTAAGATTATTTTTGGTGTATCAAACTTTAAGAAGGATAATACTTGATTTACTTTAAAATTGTGTTCCTATGCTTAAAAAGCTTTCTAATAACCTTTCCAAGCTCACTATAGTTTTGGCAAGTTAGGAGATTATAAAGGTTTGTATTGTACAAAATGTTATGAAACTCAGATCTAGTGTGGGAGTAAGTAGGGAACTCTAACAGAAAGTGATCTTCATACTCAACGCTCATAAGCTCACACAAATGACAAACCCTCCCCCCCCAAGGAGTTTTAGGAATAGGCCAACGCCCTGTTTCGCTATGGAGTTCATGAGAGTTCGTTTTAATCTTGACTATATTAATTTCTTACTTGAGCTAGTTACTACTGAGAGATATTTCTGATATTGCAAATTAGGATTAATGACCTCCTTATAGTATCTTAATTTTCTCTTAACCGCTAAATTTTACTCACACCACAATTTCTTTTTGAACTTAGAAGTAATAATATTGTTGACATTATCAATGTTATGCAAAATGTCGTTCTCATCAATGCGCCAATGGTTTAACCGAGCCACGATATCTTTACACCAACACTGCTCGAGGTGTAGTTGGTTTTGACTTGAGTTTAAAGCAATTTTAGGAAGTCTCTCCTTTCTCGTGTTATTTACCTTATGCTTGTATATTAAGTACTTAGTCATAGCCATGTTCTTGATGGGGGAAATACCCATTTCTATGAGGAGAATAAGATAAGGCGTATTGCTTTTAATTTTGAGGTTATAAGTTATAAACTGCTTTTGGATTTGCTCAATCTTCCTCCAAGATTCTCTAGAAATGTTGCACCCCCAAACTTCACAACCATACAACATAACATAGATGACAAGAGTTTCAAAGATGAACTTTTTTTTATCCCACATGACCAATTTACAGTGATTTTCAAGACCAAAATAAGCTTTCTACCCTCGATTAATCATTTTCTCTATGCCATAGTTTCAATTGAGCTTGTGATTAATATCAATTGGAGATAGTTGTAACAAGTCACTTCCTCTAGATTTCTATTATCGTAAATAAAATTATCCAATATTCAATTTCAACCTTTTTTTCTCTATCCTAAATTTATAAATTATTTAAAAAAAATAAAAAAATAAAAAATAGAAATTATAGAAATATAATTAGATCTCTTTGCGGGTTTAAAATGGATCCCAGTAATAAATTCATTTCTTCATTTATAATCCTGTTAGGTATAACTCCCGATTCTCTCATTACATAGCTAAAAGCATTTATTTATACATTTCATAGGACGGTTGTGTTTCACCTTCCGCCCAGCCTTTTCGGCTTCCTAACTATTCAGTTTTCTTTATTTATTTACAATAATCCCTAACGGATTATATTCTAACGATCCCCCTCTTAATCCGAAGGGGTGTTCGTAAGTCTGAGCATGTTTCTGAATCTTTCAAACTTTTCTCGTCCAAGCGCTTTGGTGAAGATGTCTGCAATTTGATCATTTGTGGAACAATGTCGAAGATGGACTGTCTTGGCCTCTACATGATGTCGAATCAAATGATACTTTGTGTTGATGTGTTTGGTTCGATCATGGAATCTAGGATTCTTAGCCAGCTTGATTGCAGAAGTATTGTCGACCAATAATGGAGTGGAGTTCTCTTGTTTTTCTTGCAAATCTTCAAGTATCTTCCTGAGCCATACTATTTCTTTCGTTGCTTCAGCTGCAGCCACATATTCTGCTTCTGTTGTTGAATCTGCTGGAACTGACTATTTGCGTGATCTCCATGAGACAGCTGCTGATCCAAGACTCATAGTGTATCCAGAAGTCGATA
>LPNX011225753.1:0-125425 GCA_001517045.1 Pseudotsuga menziesii | reverse complement strand
TTGTCCTAACGTGGGGAGCTTCTGTGAGCAGCCTGTCGATCCGCGTCTCTGCCTGTCTTGGTGAGAAGGAAGCAATCTGCTGAGCATCGGAAAACACTGAAAAGTCGGTGCGTAGCTCATCAAAGAGCCCATTAAAAGTTGTTGTGTACTGTCTGATTCGTCTAGCGAGTCTGGGCTTGACGATAGCAATACACCGCTGTGGGCGTTGTGAGCGATCAATCAAATCTCTGGCATTTTCAACAGCACTTTTCATCTTTTCCAAACAATTTCTCAGCGACTCATGCGGCGTTTTTTGCTGATCGTAGAATTGATAGCTGATATAGCTCAAGAGGCCCTTCATACGATTTAACTGACCTTCAAGAAGGCTACAGTTGCCACCCAAGTGAATAACATCATCTATCTGTTGGATTAGAGGAGGAATAATATTGGTGCCTATCACGTTGGCTGCGGCTCCTGTCGCAATAGCTTCCATTGCCATTGCTTTTGCTTGGAGCAGATCAACAGAGCAGAAGAGTATGTGAAAATAAGAGGTGCAGGCAACAGAGCAGAAGAGTATGTGAAAATAAGAGGTGCAGGCAACAGAGCAGAATATGAAAGTAAAAGCTGCTGCTGAATAGAACAGCGGGCAACAGAGCAGAATATGAAAATAAAAGCTGCTGATGAATAGAACAGCAGGCAACAGAGCAGAATTAAAAGCTGCGGAGTTGATGAACAACAGAGCAGAATTAAAAGCACAACAAGAACGGGAGGAGATTGAGATTGAGATTGAGAGGAAAGTGTTACATGTGGGTGAATGACTTTCAATTGTTGTAAGAAAACCTTTATATCAACGTCATTAATTGATTTCTTTGCAAGTCATTTCCGAATATCAACGTCATTATTTGATTTCTTTGCAAGTCATTTCCGAATATCACATTTTATATCAACGTCATTAATTGATTTCTTTGCAAGTCATTTCCGAATTCCCATAGAAGCAGCGGTCCAGGAATTCCCATAGACTAGTATAATAATAATATTTTTTTTTAATTTTCATTTTAATCAGTAAAAGTTAAATGTTTGAGATAATTTCTTTTCATAAGATTGGTATAACATTTTTGAATTGTTTATTATTAAGATTAATATAATATTTTTTTTTAATTTTCATTTTAATGAATAGAAATGAATGTTTGAGATATTTTTTAATATATATTAATGTTTTTGTTATTTGCTCATCACTAGAAATGTACTTAAGTCTTACAACACCTCTCTACACCATTTCTATGATGTAGGGGTATTTCATCTCAACGTGTTTCGATTTGTCATGAAACATAAGGTTTTTTTGAGAGATTAATGCAACTCTGATTATCAAAAAGAATGACAGTAGTCTCAAGATTTTGACCGAACAACCTAGTAAGTAGATTCCTAATCCACATAGATTCATGGTAGGTGGTACTAGTTGCAATATACTTTGCTTCTGTAGTACTCTAGGCTACATAGCCATGCTTCTTGTTGGACCAAGAGACCATAGTTGATCCTAAGATAATAAAAAAAAAATGGATGTACTCATTTTGGTCCACAATACTACCACCTGAATTAGAGTTGCAATAACCAAGTAGCATCACTCCTCTACGTAAGCAATAGTACGTTGAAGGTATCTAAGCACATGCTTGGAAAAAACCCCATGTCTATGTCTTGAATCAGACATGAGCTAATTCAAGATACTCATTGCATAACATATGTTTGGTCTACTATGTATCAAATACATCAAGTAACCAATGAGCTGTAAACACATGGTAGGATCCACTAGATCTGATCCAGAATCCGACTCATGTAATTTCTTCAAATTAGAAACCATTGGTGTAGACATCGATTTACAATCCATCATACCAAACCTACACAACACATCAATTGTGTACTTTCCTTGCGAAAAACAAGATCTCATGTTTTCTTTTGTAAAATTATAGACCAAGAACATAGAGCATAAGACCCAAGTCTTTCATTTCGAACTCAGAAGTGAGCTCACCCTCTTGCACCGAGCTATTTGTTGTTCCTCTCCAGTAAGGAACAAGTCATCAACCTAGAGAACCAAGATCAATGGATGGTTCTTCACAACCTTGAAGTACAAGTTAGGGTTAGCTTCGCTCTTGGAGAATCCCAAGCTCTAAAGATAGATATCAATCCTTGAATATCAAGCCCTCAGGGCTTGTTTAATCCCATAGATGTATTTCTTAAGTTTGCATACACGAAACTCCAACCCATGAACTACAAACCCCTTAGGTTGTTGTATGTATACTTCTTCCTCAACTTCACCATTGAGAAAGGTAGCCTCCATATCCATATGGTGAAGCTTCCATCTTAGAACATAGGCAAGTGAAATCAGAGCTCGAATAGTAGTACACCTAGCCACTGGATCAAATGTCTTATTATAATATATTTCTTCTTTCTATGAGAAACCACGAGACACAAATCTTGCTTTATATTTTTCAGTACTTCCATCAATTGCATGTTTGACCTTATAAATCCACTAGAAAGTTACTATATAATTCCCTTCATGTTTAGAAACCACTTCCCACACATCATTTTTCATAATGTATTTGTATTCCTCCACCATGGTGTCTTTCCATACTTGATGCTTAGCAGCTTCCTCATAGGTGGTGGGTTTTGAATCACTAATGTGACTCATCTATGCTACATATCCTGAATATCTTTTTGGTCTCCTTCGCTCTCTAGATGTTCCTGATGGTGCTCCATGATTTTCTGCCTCTTGCAGAATATATCGACACTAGGCATATCTCCTCTTAACAAGAGGTTCACCAAGTGATCTTTATACTAGTTCTATTGGTTCTCTAGGACCAATCGAATCTAAGGACTCTTTTGGCTTCTCCCTCTCAACATCTGAAAGAGGAGAGCCAAAACAAGGATCCTCCATCATGGAAGTATCATTCTCCTCTACATATGAATTACATCAAAGTTCTTTAGATTTCTTGAGAGAATCCTCTTCATGAAATGTTACATCTCTGTTGAATTCATTGTGCCTTTGACCTGGAACATGGATTCTATAAGCTTTGGAGGATTTTCTATATCCAACAAATGTGCATTTCTTTCTTAATGGATCCATCTTCATCCTCTTCTCTTTTGGCACATGAATGTAGACAAGACAAAAAAAAATATTCAAGTGTCCAACATCCGGTGTTTCACCGCTAAAAACTTCTTCAAGAGTCTTCTCTCCCAAGATAGAATGTGGGATTCTGTTTTGAATATAGACAACAGTGTTGGAGGCTTCTTCCCATAAGGACGTGGGTAGATCCCGATCACACATCATATCTTTTTCAACCTCATAGATCGTCCTGTTATTTCTTTCAGCCACCCCATTCTACTAGGGGTTGTGTGGCATAGCCAACTGTCTTCTTAGCCATGCCTCTCAATAGAAGTCGTTAAACTCGTGACACTCAAACTATCCTCCATTATCATATCTCAAAGAACAATTTTTCTTTCCAGTTTGATTCTCAAGTAGTTCTTTAAACTCTTGAAACTTGTTGAAAGTTTCACTCTTTTCCTTTAGAAAATAGATCCATGAATTTCAAGGGAAGTCATCTATGAAAAGCACATAGTACAGATAACTGCTCAAGGATGGTGATGAGATAGGACCACATACATCTGAACAGATTAATCCCAATATCCCTTTGGATCTATTTGTATTTTTTGGAAATATATTCTTTGTGTTCTTACCAAGAGCACAACCTTTACAAATACTATTATGCTCAGATTGAAATATAGGCATACCTTTTACCATCTTCTGCAATCCAAGTAGCGCTTTGAAATGGTGATGACCAAGCTTCCAATTCCATAGTTCACAAGGAATTACTATGCCATGGATCATGGACTTATTGAACTTTCCAAGAATCTTGTAGAGACCTCCCTCTCTAACTCCAATTTCAGCTGCAGAATTCAAATCTAAATTCTTAGGCCACAAAAGTGCTTTGTTTTCCCTAAAGATTACTCTGAAACCTTTATCTTCTAGAACTGAAACAAATAGGAGGTTTTTCTTCAGACCGAGAACATACATGATTTTATCAACTTGGAGTACATCACCTAAATTCAATTGAAAATAAGTGGATCCAACTCCTTGGATTGAGTAGGTGGTATAATCTCCTAGCTCCACTTGACAAGAGAACTTATTTTCCTTCATATCTGTGATATTTCTCCTATATCCAATCACATGTTTGGATGCGCCACTATCCACCAACCATGTATTAGCACTAGTGGTAATGGATCCAGATAGAGCTGAGACAATACATGACTCATTCCTTATATCCTGATCATAATAAGAATTATTTCTTGTAGGTTCATCTTTTGTGGTAGTAGAAGCATGAAATATACCCTTGAACTTTCCTCTTTTATTTTCCCTGCACTCTCTTGCCAAGTGGCCCTTCTTATTGAAGTTGAATGATTTGAATTTTGACTTATCAAAGTTATTATTGTATTCTTTTTCCTTTAGATGAGGAAACTTCTTCTGAGAAAAGGATTTCTTTCCTCTTTTCATCCTTGTCGTAAGAGCAAGGTTCTGTTCTTTGGAGGAAGCACTTTTTCCTTTGAATTCTCCCTTCTTCTTGTAAGAAATCATTCCACAATATTTCAAAGTTTGGTTGCACTTCCTGACCATGTACAATAGCCAGGAATGTATCCTATGAAGATGGAATTCCATTGACAACAATATGGATGAGATCATCATCGATAGTTACTTCAATGCTCATGAGTTGATCTCTTACTTGAGACATCTTTATGAAGAAGGAAGAAACTATCTCGTACTTCTCCATCTTCATATTATGAAGCTTGTTCTTCAATGCTCTCTTATGACCAGGATCCTTCTTCTCATAAAGATTTGTCAAAGTTTCAAAGCACTCCTTTGCATTCTTCAATAGTGTAATCATCGGCATCAAATTGTCTTTCACCGAATCATAGATGATCCTCTTTGTTTTGGCTTGATTCTTCTTGAAAGTAGTGTGCTTAGCATTCGAAGTAGGATATTCAACAACATTAGATATGTATCCAGATGATGCTCTTCTAGGATGTTTAGAATCTTGTCCTTCCAAGTATTGAAGTTTGAAGTATCTTCAAGTCGGTCTTAAGGTCTTATTGAGATTGAGGCCATTATTCTTCAAGTACTATGCTCAAATTTTACCACTCGGGATCAATGTAGGCTCAATATTGACTAAAAAACTTAGCTCATTCACAGCCTGATCTCTAATACCATGTTGAATTTTAATCTTTATAGCGAAATTATAGTACTACTTGAAACAATTAAATAATTAGAGCATAAAAATTCACACGAGACACAAAATTTACCCTAGAGAATCCCTATAAAACATGAGGGAGAAGACTCCAACAAATATTCCTTAGTATAATGATAGATAACATAGAATGTATTTACAATAATCATATTACATCAAGCACCCCTGGTGCATAATTAGAGATGAATACCACTCACCCCTAATGCAATCACATAGCAAGAGAGAAGCGAGAACAATAGAAGAACCCAATAGTAGATTCTACACTCAATCAATTTGTGGCTTTTGGTCTCATGCAAGAAATAATGAATTCCTTCAAGTATGAATTATCTCTCTAACTTGATCTCATCAATCCCGCATAGCAAGTGCATAATGCATCTCATTCTTTGGCTAATATATTTTCTCCTCTGACCTCAAGATGAACTTACCATTCAACTAGAAGTTGGACCACTTATTTAGGATGCTAACTCAAGTGTCATCATGCAAGTGTCATAACTCAAGTGCATAACTCAAGTGTCATCTTTTAGTTTAACTAAACTGTCATCATGAAAAACACTTTAACTAGTTCTTCTTTACTAACACTTAGTTAACTCTTTTAATCTAATTCTTCCTTGTTAACATCACTGAAGTTTAACAATTTGAGTTATCTTATTAAGTGAAGTCTTTATCATCATTGAAGTAATAAAATCGAGTTCTTTCTAATCTTATCACATATGATCTTTCTGCATGGTCCACACATGCCAACTTTAATTTATCTATCATATGAATTATACTCGGAAGATTTTTCCAATGATGTGATCATCTTGTTCTACTATCATTCCAAGTTGTCATATTGCTAAATTAATTCACTCTAGAGGTGGCCGGTCTCTAAAGGAGACTTAATAGGTTATCCATATTGATGACCATGGTTAGTAGTGCATCACACATCATCCATTCTTAGACATGCTTAACATTACCTCAACACATGAGGATCTGCTTTGACACACAAAACCTTATCCTTGATAAGTAGGACTGTACAACATCATCAATTTGACATACAAAGCACTTACCTCAACACATGAGGCTTAACCTTTACACGTAAGGCTTAGTTATTCTTGAGTCCAAATAAAGAATCTAATCCAAGTTTCTTGAGTCCAACTCAGGATCCCTAAGGCACTACCTCGACACGTGAGGCCCAATCCTAGCACACAATATTGGTTTGGAGAATGACTCATGGTGGTGCAACTTTAACAGTGTAAACCTCTAGTAACATGGAAAAGCACCCCTCCAACCCTTTATAATTGGAATTGGGGTCCCCTCCTGCACCAGGTGGCCCTACTTTCATAATCTTGTTTCATAATATTTAGTGTTGTAGTTGTTGTTGTTACTCATGGATTACTACTTGTTTACTGGTATTTGTTAATTGCATGGGAAGCTACTTGTAGAATTTGGGTCAATTATTGGAAAGCGCTGATAGTCCCAATTGTTTATGTTGTTACTTATCCAAAGTGGAGTATCATTATAATTTATATATTATGATTTGATTTCACTTTAAAGGATAATATTAATCTTTAATATTATAGCAAGTGCATTATCTTTAAGAATTATAGATATGAACTGATAGACCATTGTTACTTGTTGCATAGAGTCAATTTTGCAGGTGTGATTTCCTTTTCAACATAACTATGTGGATTGAGTGTGATTTCCTTTTCACCATAATTGTGTGGAATTGTGTATGATTTGTTTCTTAGTAGGAGTTGTGCTGATTTAATATCTTTTTACAAGGCTGTGTGCAAGACAATTAAAAGTGTGTTTCTTTTTAAGAAAGAGTGGGTTTGGTTAGGTTTTGTATTCATTAGCTACATGATCATTTAATATCACCAACACTATTGAGGAAATTGTGGCTTGCATAGACTTTGCATGTAACCTTGAAATAAAAGATTTACCATGGATTGATAATTAATGTGAGTGCTATTCAGTTGTCCTAGAAAGACAGTTTGAAATACCCAACATAAGACATGTAACATCAGGTTGAATTGGATGATTGGTTAATTCAGTCAAACTAGGTAGATTTAGCTAGCCATGAAATGAAGGCTTAGAATGTGTGGTTAATTTGGATTAGTGTTTGACTTTGCATTCACATTAGTATTTGTATTATTATCGGTGTTGGAATTAAGGTTGAGAGGATTTCTCTCATTAGCTCTAGATTCTTTAGCTACTAGACTTATTTGTGGCATAAGGGCTTTAGCTAAAATTTACAATCTAGGTTGAGAAGAGCATGAACTAGATGATGCTAATGGGGAACTAGGTAGCAAGGGAGGTGGATGTCATTCTATTCTCACACATTGAGGGGGACCAGTAAAATTGTCGAGCATCTAAAGGGTGGTACGTATACCTTAATGTCATTGAGAATGTATAATAGGTATGGGATGCATTGCTTTAAATATTTGGGGGGACATATACTCTAGGTTTGGATGTAAAGTCATAAATTCCTATTTTTATTAAATATAAAAAAGAGCATGATGGATATACACTTTATAGATTCATTCTTAATCAAACTTGACCTCATCAATAAGACACCTTATAAGAATGCACTAAGGATAAAGTGAAGATCCATAATAAGAGGTCCTAAAATTGGCCTCATTGCATGTGATGGTTCATATGAATATAATCCTTCGTACCTCTCTCACACACATGTTTTTATGGTGTATTTCATTCATGTGTTTTCATCAATGATCATTTTAGTAATTTCATGGAAGATTTGCATGTTTTCTCTGCTATTCCCTTGGCATTAACCCTTCCATATCTTGTTCCTCAAGATCTGAATAACACCACCCCTTCTACATCCATAAATGTGTTAAGGTTCCAAGTGCTAAATAAAGTTTCCATCTTGAGGTTGATCCCTTTTTGGATTCTCACAACAACAACATTTATAATTTGAAAAAGTGGTGCATGATACCAATGGATGAAAATGTTAAGGAATATCACATTGAAATTGAGGAACTAGCAGAACCAAACCAACAACTTGATGGTTGTTTTCTTAAGTCATCATCCAAGCGAAAACCTGACAACAACCTAGGTATGTTTTGCATGTCAGAAATTATACTTTGTATGAATATATAGTCTTTGATTTCCTAGTGAACTCATGTCCAACAAGATTTCCCATTGGTTGTCAAATTTTCAAACGACCATAAGACTTTTCATGTCTACTTATCTTGTTTATGCATTTATTTTATAACTTTTTTGAGAAACTAGCCCAAAAGGGATTGTTGATGTTTAGATGGAACTAGTTCCAAATTGATATCTATCATTATGGAAACACAAGTCCCCATTCCACTTTTACAAGATTTAGAATTCATTGTGGAATATTTAGGTGGATGGTTGTTGGATATATACTGAATATATTGACATTGAAATCCTAGACCCTTCTAATGGGAAGGAAATATTATTTTTGCGAGGAGCAATTTACCTATATTCAACTTTATGGATTTCAAGGGAAACCCTAACTTTTACCAATAGCGGTGTGTGATAGATTCTTTCTTATCAAGTTTTACTGGTAGTATCAAAAGTGGTCAATCTTCTTTAATGGGAGGAAAAGGAAACGATTAATTTCATATCCCTTGAAATATGTTGCAGTTACCATAATAAGTACAACACATTTTTCCAAGGCGTCATGAGGTTTCCAATCATTTGAATAGAGGGAAGCTAGGGCCATTCAAAGTTACAACCATGAAGGGATCTTGAAGACTCATATGTTAACAACCAAGTATATTGCACATGTTTTCCCTATCCCAATTAGCAGGTTGAAGGAGGTGTTGTTAATGATGGAACTCATATGGAGGTGAAGGGAACAAGCACACTAAATGGGTTAACAATATTCCAAGATGATTTTCAGACATTGGTTAGTTTGAACATGGGAACCAATAAGAAGTTTCATCATTGAAATGCATTCAATATATTTTAATTGAGGTGGCCCACCTTGGAACTTGAGAGGAATGTCAAGAGTGAGTGGAATGTGTGGTTATGTGGTACAAACAACTCGGGATATTTTTGCTTCTTCTAAGAAAGCCACTTTGATCACTTCTCTAGGAGGAAACATAATACTATAATTGGTGTTTGTGGTGATGATGATGATAGAGACCCATTGAACCCTGAAAAAGTGAAGGACCGCATATTTCCCCCATCCTAAAGAGGAAAAGATATCCAAAAGTGGACCAACCTAAAACTATTGGAATAAATATGAATGCTACTGAAATAGACAACCAAGGAAATGTACTTCTTTCCCACTTCTTTCCTAGGATACCACTCAATTGGGGAAATACATTTTGATTGAGAAGGGAAACTCTTAGCCCAGTCTACCCATCTTTCATGATAATTCAATTACTTTTCATCCTGTAGATTTTGATCCCTGGGCCAAGAAACTCTAAATTGCAAACATTGGAGTAAGAGGAAAGAATATGGAAACACTATGTTCATGTCAAGAGCCTCATAACATATGGAGCACTTAAAATGCATATGGGTAGAAGAGATATGCTATCGTATTATGTGAACACACAACAATGAAATAATACCAACTTGAATAAGGTAACAACATAAATTGATCCAACTTTAAGGCCTAAGCCTTTGTTTATACAACCATTGACTATTAAAGCACCTAAGGAAAATTTAGAAGATACTCATAAGAAAATTGCCAAAGGATGAGAAAGGCTCAAGAACTATTGCAAGGGATTATAAAGACAAATTCAATTAATATTGAATATAGAGTGAATATGCTGCATAATTTATGGGAATTGACAAATAAATATTATTATCTTCACACGAGGATTATATCTAAGCGAATCTTTATGTCATGAGTTTCAAATTGACTAGGATTTATATAAGAACTATTATACAATTGTTATTGAAATGTCGTTGACATGCACTATCATAAATGACATAAGGAAACCCCCCTTCAACTAATATATTGAAACAAATACAAGATGGTTGGGACATTCATATTGAAATCCTCCAATAACTAATTGAAACATATGATGTGATTGGAGAAAGGAGGAACATGGTTTTATTTAGAGTTGTTGATGCTACTAAATTATTAGAAGGAATGCTTAATAAACATGAAGACAAAGTACCTCTTAGCAAAGAATTTGAAGATAATCTAAAAATTACTAAGTTTCCTTTGGTTATGAAATTTTATGGATTGATGAGTCTAAGAAGAAAACAAAAAGATTGATTAATGGCCTTGTCATTGAATGACTTTGTGTGGAGAGAATAGTGTGTAAAACTAAGAGAAATTGATAATAAATATTTGCATCTAAGACTAAAGGAAGAAGAAGGAAATGCAAAAATGGCTTAACGACATTGTCCACTGGAAATATGAAACAGGACTGTTTAGGTCAAGAATAGCACGTAGAGCTAAGTGAATCGAGAATAAATATTTGCGTTCAAAACTAATGGGAGCAATTACTATGGGTGCTCTTAGGGACTATATCGAATTTTAGGTCAACAAAACGATTAAAGCAATATCTAACGTCTAATGGAAGTAGTTGTAGAACTAAAGGTTATTGGATGACTCAATGAAGTATGACCACTTTTGTTGCGCCGAGAGGCGCATTCTACAGCCTGGTATGAGGTAGAAGTGTAATTCCGTGCTCAACGTGGAGATGACACGTGCCACATAAAAAAGTCGGCTTATATATATATATATATACAAGTCGGCTTAATAATTAATAATCTTAGGTGTATATATATGTCGGATGAGATGTCTGAGTCCAGATGGACGATGTATTTAGATTTATCTGTAGATAGATGGAGTACAGAAAACACTAGCGGTTTTCATATCAAGAAGCAGCAAACGAAAAAATCGAAGTATAAACATGATACTGATAGATACCGAACTTATAACCATCAGGAGTCGAGCAATGAAGGTAACGAGGAGGGCTCTTCCATGGCTTCGGATGCTTCGTCTGCTACGCAAAATCTATCTGTGCCTCTGTGGGTACTTGAGTTTGGGCAGGGACAACAGGCTGCCGAATCATTTTTCTCAGGTTCCAGAAGAAGACGCCGCTCAGTTTCAAGAAGAAGGCGCGATGTTCACAACAAATAGGATGATTTGGAATCTATTGCTTCAGGTTCAGCAGTGGATGTGAATCTAAGAGAAGATAAATTAAGAAAAGTGGAGGAGGATGAGCATGCTCTATTGATTCAAGACACGACAAGCTCTGATGTCCACGGCCTAGACGTATGTTTTAAGATTTTCGGATTTTTTATAGCTCAATAATATTTCTATTGGTATAAGCGGAGAGGTATTTAACTAACGAATTGATGCAGAACATGTTCTATACAAATCTCTCTCTCTATATATATTGAAACGCACATGCTGTCAGTCTAAATCCATTGCTTTACTATAACTGGTGTTTATTTCCTTTTGATAGCAATGTATGTTCTATAATTTCTTCAATTTCATTCAAATTAATCACTAGCCTCTTTTTTAGGATATGGAGAATGGCCTTATAGAAAGCGAATCGGATATAGAACAGAATCTGCAGCTAGCAGCCCAAAGCCATGGCGATATTGAGGTTAAAGGATGTAAAATCCTTGCAAGATGAAAAAAATTCTCTCATCCGGTGCCCCAGTGTTTCAGGTGTGTGACTGAAACTAATATTGATAATGTTAACACAGGCACAGTAGGGTTGTCTTTTTAATATGAAAATCATTAGGTCATTAGTGTAGAATTAGAAGGTAATGTAAAACTAGATGAACACTGAATACATAACGCCGTCGTATTAATGTAAAAAAAGCCCGTGAGTAAATATGTATTTGCCGGGAATGTCGTGTTAATATGGATAGGTATTTACATATTAGGTTAGATTTTAGATTTGCTTCACAGTATTAACAATATTAATTTAAATGTAATATTATGTTGTTCGATAGAGATTAATTGGTTGAGAGATAGCTTTACCTGGCTCTATCATGCGCCGAGAGGGATCAAATATTTGGAGGTGCAAACCCTTTTTTGGAGTGCAATTGTTGAAGCAGGGTTTGTACCTCGAAATTTGATCCCTCTCGGCGCATGATAGAGCCGGGTAAAGCTGGATCTATGCTAGTTTTATCTATTTCCGAGGTTGACATGAGCCACAACCTTATCATCAAGGGAAAACACATTTATCTACTTATTTATATAGATCATTATACTTTTGTAATTACCTTCACAATAAACGTTATTCTTAAGTTTAAATAAAATATTTGGATCCATTAATTATTTTGAAAGCTTCATAAAAAAAGCTATCCATGGTTGTTATTTTTTATCATTCACTAACTTTGTGTTGAGAAATAAAAATAGTATATGACCATATATTAAGTATATTACAATGGGTACCAATATAAATTATTTAAAGTTTTTTGTGTTTTGGTTTCTTTCTTTTCCATTTGAATGTATGGTGTTGAGTTGTTAATTCTTTATATATGTTAATTTTTTTGGTAAAACATTAAGAAATAAAAAATTAAATAAAATTTTAAATATTTTTTAAAAAATTGTTTATGATGATGATTAATATTCATTAAGATTATTTTTGGTGTATCGAACTTTAAGAAGGATAATACTTGATTTACTTTAAAAAAATTTTCCTATGCTTAAAAAGCTTTCTAATAACCTTTCCAATCTCACTATAGTTTTGGCAAGTTAGGAGATTATAAAGGTTTGTATTGTACAAAATGTTATGAAACTCAGATCTAGTGTGGGTGTAAGTAGGGAACTCTAACAGAAAGTGATCTTCATACTCAACGCTCATAAGCTCACAGAAATGACAAACCCTCCCCCTCCCAAGGAGTTTTAGGAATAGGCCAACGCCCTGTTTCGCTATGGAGTTCATGAGAGTTCGTTTTAATCTTGACTATATTAATTTTCTTACTTGAGCTAGTTACTACTGAGAGATATTTCTGATATTGCAAATTAGGATTAATGACCTCCTTATAGTATCTTAATTTTCTCTTAACCGCTAAATTTTACTCAACCACAATTTCTTTTTGAACTTAGAAGTAATAATATTGTTGACATCATCAATGTTATGCAAAATGTTGTTCTCATCAATGCCCCAATGGTTTAACCGAGCCACGATATCTTTACACCAACACTGCTTGAGGCGTAGTTGGTTTTGACTTGAGTTTAAAGCAATTTTAGGAAGTCTCTCCTTTCTCGTGTTATTTACCTTATGCTTGTATATTAAGTACTTAGTCATAGCCATGTTCTTGATGGGGGAAATACCCACTTCTATGAAGAGAATAAGATAAGGTGTATTGCTTTTAATTTTGAGGTTATAAGTTATAAACCGCTTTTGGATTTGCTCAATCTTCCTCCAAGATTCTCTAGAAATGTTGCACCCCCAAACTTCACAACCATACAACATAACATAGATGACAAGAGTTTCAAAGAGAAACTTTTTTTTATCCCAAATGACCAATTTACAGTTATTTTCAAGACCAAAATAAGCTTTCTACCCTCCATTAATCATTTAATAGTTTCAATTGAGCTTGTGATTAATATCAATTGGAGATAGTTGTAACAAGTCACTTCCTCTAGATTTCTATTATTGTAAACAAAATTATTCAATATTCAATTTCAACCTTTTTTCTCTATCCTAAATTTATAAATTATTTAAAAAAAATAAAAAACGAAAAAATATAAATTATATAAATATAATTAGATCTCTTTGCGGGTTTAAAATGGATCCCAGTAACAAATTCATTTTTTCATTTATAATCCTTTTAATTATTTTAACTTTTTTTAAGTGATAAAAAACGATAATTAATTATGATGATGGTTATGAAAGCTTGGTTTATATAATCTTATGAAAAAAATTTGCAAACATTCTTAAATTATTAGAATTTTATTGAATTAAAAAAAATTAAAAAAATCATTATTATAATAAATATTTTGAAAATTAAATTTAAATATAAGAAAAAATTACAAACATTTTTAACTTATTATAATTTTGTTCAGTTAAAAAGTTATCAAAATTATTATTATAACAAATATTTTTGAAAATTAAATTTAAATATAAATATAGGTTGAACAATTTAATTCCATATCATATCATAATGTACAAAAAGTTGTTACCATAGTAATATTTATTTTCAAAATAAATTATTAGAATATAGCTGCCTAGTTCCATCATCGATAATTCACAAATAAAAAAAGAAAAGCACAGAGCAAGAACGGGAAGAGGTTGAGGGGAAGGTGTTGTGGATGTCCAAATATATAAAGAATGTGTTCCTTGTGGGTGAATTCAGACAAGTAGGAATGACTTTCCCTTATAGTTGGAACAAAAAGTTTATTCAATCATTTCTTTGCAAGTCATCTCTATAGGAGATGGAAGGTGGGGTGCAAGAATATTTTGGAAAAAATCCAAATCCATTTGTACCAACTATCCGCAGTGTAGATGATAAGTCTTGAAAAGGTATTTATAAGTTTATTTTTCATGAATTTGTAGATATTTTAGAATCGTTTATGCTTTAATAAAGTTTTTTCATATTTTCACGTAAATATTTTATTTGGAATCTTTCATTTTTGTTAAATAATATCTAGAGTTTTCGATGCTTTCTTTTTCATTAAAGTTGATATAATAATTTAATAAAATCTTTTAAAATAGTAGTACATACAAAGTTACAGACCGACTTGCTCAGGTGGAGTAGATATAGAGGTTTAGAGTAAGACTGAGCCCTCTCTCCGGGAAGGAAAACAGCTCCATAAAATCCTCCCTCCCAGAGGGAAAACGGGGTTTCCAAATAAGCTTAAATAAAAGCCTCTGTAGTTCATGGAGGAAAAGGAAAAAAACCATCCAGTTAACAGTGCATAAAAACAAAAACCTAACATTTTCAAATTGAGCAACAAGTGGCCAAGAAGACACTTGAATGTAAACCATGATGCATGCAAATAGACAGACACATAGCCGTGGCGACCACGGTTCATGGTTTATGCCATGGTTCCTCCTCGATAGGACGGGTGTATCCCGGAGAAGCTAGTTGTGCGGGCTCATCTGATGATGTCGCCGAACTTCCACTGGATGTCGCCATGTCTTCATCATTGGAGTTGTTCTCTTCCTCCCTGGTTCCTGTAGGTGGATTTTTGGTGGGCAACGGAGAGGTCTTTTTCGTGACGACCGGGTTGGACATAAACTTGCACGCAGAGCTGGTGAAAGGTTAGAAATGTGGAGGGGGGGTGGAGTAAGGTGGGGAAGCTGAAGTGGGGGATGGGGCGACAAAGGAACTAGGAGGAGCTTGTGGCTCAGCTACTTGAGGACTAGGTGGTGCAACCACTTGAGGAGCCGACGGGGGTTGAACAGGAGGCGTTGGCGTAGGAGGAACCAGGGGATTGAATCTGAGGACCAAGCACGTGAGTAAATTTTTGAAGACCCAATAGTTCTGTATGCGCTCCACCGTTCTTCCAACTGCATTGAGTGCCCTGTACAATTCATCTTCCCAGTCTGAAACAATTTGCTGCACTTCCTCCGTAATTTCCAAGTCAAATCCATTGCTACTAGCTTGAGCTGAGAAAGGTATTTGGCCTTCTTCCCGTGCATTGTGGCCGCATCCTCTGCAGGGAGTGCATCTCTGTCTTCTAGGCATGGCTGGAGAGTAGCAATGAGCAGAGTAGGGTGAAGGCTAGCTTGAGCTGGGCTTTGAGATGACGGACCTGGACAATGGACATTAACACTTAGGCACAGAGTGATGATGGAGCAAATTAGTGGAGTGTGGAGCAAAGGAGAGCAACACTGGAACGTAGAACAACAATGGCGCACAGGGCAATGGAGAGCCTCTATGCATCGCAAAGCAACAATGGAGAGCATGTAAAACCCAACAGTCGACATCTTCCCTATTGAATGGCACTTGTGCGAATTTAGGCTACCAGTAGGATTATTAATGGCGCCCGTGCAGTGATGAGACTGCCTAGTCTCGTTGGTTAATCGAGAAACAGCCACGTCTCCCGTGGCATTAAAGGCTAGCAGTGGTAGCATAGGTGGTGGGTTGAGCTTGGGCGGGAAGGGCCTCGTCAACCTCCTCCAAGGCCACGTTGGCAAGATTCATACCCGCATTCGGGGAAGAAAGTCATTCTATGTTAAATTATAATCTTTAATTTAAAATTATTTTATACTTAATGATGAATAATAGGGGAGGCAGGAGTCTGTGGGATACTATTTGATCCCGAAGGAAATATAGTTGACTCATATCCTTGGGGTTTGGGAATCAAATCCAACAATGACGTAAGTGGATGGAGCTTTTGCATGGTCTTGAACTCATTGTCAACCTATGCATAAGAAAAATAGTAATAATAAGAGACTCGAGGCAGGTGATCCAAAAGATGTGAATAAAGTATGAAAAGGGAAGCACTAGATGTAAAAGAATTTTCAACAAGATTTCCCACCTCAACACTCCCTTAGAAATAAGTTTCTTCTATGTCCCGTGGGAAAACAATGAAATGGATGACCACCTTGCCAACAAGGGAGCAAGATTGAAACAAGGGTTAGTTGTTTATGCCAATAGAGATTCAAAGGATCAATATGTTCCATGAGAAATCCATTAAGCGGGATCCTATCCACTTTAAATGTGTTAAGGGTCCAAGAAACTAACAAAAAACTCGAATTAATATATCATTTTTAAAAAATGCTAAAGGGTTTCATGGCTCGTTGCATTAATTGTACCATATAACAATTCCGCCAGTGCATTAACGCAGAAGTAAAGTTTCATTTACCCCTGGTCCTTGTTTATGCTGCTCTTGGACCTTATTCTGCCAATGAAAGTTGAAGGGAGGGTTTGTGAAGAGGCAAAGGGAAAGAAACTTCTTGGATTACTTGAATCATTTCATTTCCATTTGATTGGGGATACATCAACGCGGGAGATGGAGATGAAAGAACTGAGTGGAGGGTTGATGCACAATCATGGACTCCTTTAAAGACATTTTAGATGCCACACAATACTGAAAAAACTTGGAACCTATGACTTTAGGTGACAATTAGGGGTACTTCCCTAATGGATTTGAACATGAAGTAAAAAGACAAGAGATAGTTAATTGAATAAGCTTTCATAATATATAAAAATTTATGCAAAAAAAATGTGTGTAAATGATTATAAAATTAGTTTTCGTTAAATTGGGTTTTCAAATTTTCAGCACATCATAACAAATATGTTTGTGTGGGTGCAACACTATATGAGGTAAATGATGTCAATTTTGGATAACATATTATAGACATATAAAGGGCATATGGGCCTAGTGCAACACTATTTATTCATATTTTTTCATGAATTATTATTATTATTATTAATTATTGAAGTCATAAAAGATTGAAATGAAAACGTTCTGTGTGGGTGCAACACTTTAGGGTAAAAAATTAATGAAATCCTTGATTTCTATATATAAGATTGTAGAGCTCACTCTCTTTAGTAGTGCACCATATAGTTTTCTTGGGAAATGGTGAAGGCAATCAAAAGTTATATAAAAAACAATCGATGCATCTATTTTCAAAAAATGACGCATGTCATTTAGAAAAATAATAATAAATAATAAAACATACATTTTAAGGAAAAAATTAAATATTCAGAATCGTAAGATCGTACTCTACAATATTCTATATTTTCATCAAAAAATATTGTGTTTGTCATAGCAAAACACGCCATCAAAATTGAGCATATTGATAGAGTTCTAAAATACATGCAATAGCCCTGGTTTATTTGTCCTAGCTAATATGTTTGGTAGTCAGAAGCTATTTTCGAACATAATGCCAAGCCTTGTTCCCGCTGAGTTTTTAAATTTAAAAAAAAAGCATATGCATTTTAGCATTATTCATATCGCATATGCGTTTTAGCTTTAGTAGCCTGGTACGAGAGTAAAAAAGAATTTACCAAGTTAGTGGATAAGGCTTTGGGAGAAACCCCATCTAAAAAGAAAAGATCATGGTAATTATTGGCCCCTCCAAAGCGGTTTAGTGTGGAAAAAGGATGACGCTTAGGTTGAAAATTTATGAATGGTTGTGGATAATGAGGTCATATTATTGGAGGTTCAAGGCGCTTGTCAATGGTGCTTAAGACATAGAAACTGCTTTTTATACTTAATGATTGGGTTTTATTTCCCAACCCTTTTCTAAGGCTTGAAACTCATATCTAGCTCTAAAATATTTGTAATGGTACCAACACATCCACTATGAGGATAAATATTGCGAGATCATTTATGTTGTTTTGAAGCATTATTTTTTGGCCGTGGACACACAAAATAATATTTTAATGCCTAAGGCCAAGGTGTCATCTCTCGACTATGTTGAGGCTCCATGATGTATACATTGTGCTCGAGAACTCATAATCATACTAATATTCTCACTCGGAGGCCAAATATATTCTTAAGACGTGATTTTTTTCGTTCAAGGCATCATTCTTGGGTCAAGATTCCTATAACATTCATTTAGGGCCTACGGCTTAGGGTTTCTACCACAACTATGTCCGGGATCTTGATATCCATATGCAGTGCTTAAAACATCCTATTATTTCTAATTACCCCACATGGAGGCTAGGGATATGCTCATGAGGTCATTGTTAGATTTTTATCATTTAAGCTAGCATTATGATCTTAGGATCTTTAACTGAGAGAATAACATGCACAGCAATAAAACACAAGAGACAAGAGACACAAAGAATTTTCCTCGGGGAAACCATAAAGGAGAAAACCCACAACTTCCTCAAAGATAGAATCAGCACCAAAAGTAAAACCCGAAAACATAAAGATGATCTCCCGACAGCAGTAGTCTCTCTCTTGTCCCATCAACTTCTCCTCTCACTCATGCACCCCAATGAGTGAGTGTGTGTGTGATAAATAGAGAGGCTCACTCTCTATTTATATTCTTTCATTCACTTGAAACCCACTCCAACATGTCGGCCTCACTTAACAATTACTTACTAGAGCCGACATCTCTAGGAGTGTCTAATAACCCTAGTGCCCCACAAATTGTGGGGACTTTGCCTCCTCCAACCAACAAGGAGGGTTATCCTTAATACAACACTGGGGACTATTACCCCGACTTACAATGACTCACCTGGGGTTGACTTCTCTAGGATAGTCTAATAACCCTAGGGCCCCACAACTGTGGGGACTTTAACCCTTGACCAGTAGGAGGGTTACCCATAATGACTTGACATGACTTGTTTACATTATATACACTTCCCGGAATAAACATCGGGGTATGACATGACTCAAATACATTACAGACACATCCCGAACTGAACATCGGGGTACAATACATAAGATATATGGATGAATACATTCTGAAGTTACAATTACATCAACAGTGATGTATGATGGATCAAATTTCATTCTTAAAACTATATTCTAAGAATTTTTCTTTATGGTATAAGGCCTAGGTTTCCTACCTTAACAATGTCCAAGGCCCATGGATTCATATCTACTATCCAAAAGCTTCTAACGACATCCATGTCACCACTCGAAGGAAAGGGTAACTTCAAGAGGTCATGGATGGTCATTTGAAGTGTTTTTCATGGTCATGGATTCCTAGAAGATTTTTTTAGAGTCGAATCCCAATGTTTACTCCCCTAACAATGTCGAAGGACACACGATCCATAACTAGTGCTTGTAAGTCATGTGAGGTGATTCGAAGTATCATTTTAGGCCTTGGATGGATATAATATTCCTTTATGGACTAAGCCTTGGGTTTGGTCCGTCAACCATGTGTAAGGCATTGAGACCCATGTATAATATTTAAAACCTCTCGATGGCATGCTTATCCCCTGTTTTTGGGTAGGGATACCATCAATATGTCCTCCTTGGTAGTTTGAAGTGTCCTTATTGACCTTCAATGACTAAGGGATGCATTTAGGGCCCAAGGCTTTGGTTTCCTCCCATTTCCATGCATATGGCCCGGAGACCGATAACTAATGTAAACAAAATCCCAATTTCTCACATATCCCTAATATAAGGCCAAAGATCCCCTAGAGAGTTCATGTGTGGTGGCTTGATACATTATTCTTTCCTTTGGATCCCTAGAATCTTCCTTTAGTGTCTGCGACTCGAGTTTCCTAATCGCTCAACCATGTCAAGGGTCTCTAAACCCATCCTTAGTGATTAAAACAACCTAATGGTGTCATTGCCCACACATAAAGCTAAGAATTCCCTCAAGAGGTAACATATGGCGGTTTAAGGTGTTATTTGTGGTCGTAGATGCCTAGAACCTTCATTTAGGTCTTAAAGTAGAGGATTCATCCCTTGACAATGTCTAAGACCCTAGGGCCCTCCCTCCCACTTATATTTGTTCCCCTCCCACCATTCCCTTCCCTTTATATTTGTCCTCCCTCCAGTCCCCCCTCATATATATCCCCTACCCATCCCTCCCTTCCCCTTATATTTCTTCTCCCTTCATCCCCCCCATATATGTACCCTACCCATTCCTCCCTCCCATGATTCCGTCTACACCTTCCTCTCCCTCCTTTCAATCCCCCCCTTTTAACCAATGTAATGTTGGGCCATGAGCCACCCCATAGATCGTCTGGATGGAATATTGGGAGTCTAGATGGTATTATAATGGAATAAGGGTGTCATTATAGGGTTTTGGATGGGAGGGATGGGTCTCTGGAAATTGACTATATTCATGGAAGAGAAGACAATGAGTCCCTAAATCAACACACATGCCTTATAGATGGAATATTTGTCCTTCAGTGGGATATGGGTGTCATTATGAGGTTTCGTGCACTAAGGATGGGTCTCAGGGTATTAACCATGGTAATGGGACAAAAGTGTAACAAAAACAAGTCTTAAACCACTACACATGCCATTTAAAGGGGATATTTAGCCTTAATATGGGATATATGTGCCATTAGACTATTTTATGCATTGAATATTGTTCTCGAGGCATTGACCATGGTCATATAGGAACCATTATGAATATTTCTGAACAAGAGATAGTTTTAAAGACACTACCATGGTCCAAGGATAAATCCAATCTTCTACGGATTAAATGATGTTTTTATGGTTCATGGACAAATCACAAGGTCCCAAACTAGGACAAGTCCTATAAATGGAGCCTAAATGGAACAAGGGTGTCGTTATAAGGTTTGGGACTTTGAGCAATGTCATGGAAGAAAAGGTAGGGTCTTAGGACCTAAATGAAGCTTTTGTGGCTCATGAGCTATAAATGAGTCCTTAATTACCACACATTCCTTCTAGATGGGATATTTGGCCTCTAGGTTGGGTATGGGTTCCATTATGAGGTAATGTGCACTAAGGATAGGTATCGAGGTATTAACCATGGGTATGGGTTCCATTATAAGGTTATCAGGTTTAAATATTTGATATGCACTAAATCGCATATGCTATTTAGTGATCATGTTATACAAACTGCCCGTTAAGTAAAAAGTAGTGTCTGCATATCACATATGCGATATAACGCATATGTGATAAAATGGACATGCGTTATATCACATATGCGATATGTGTTTTATAAAAATGTTGGGTTGTGGGCTATAGGCCAGTTTTACTGTAGAAAAATACATAATTCTTCTAAACTCGCGCACAGAGAACTGTTCAACCTGCAATTTAATCATTTCTTACACAAATCCATAGGTTTTGTACAATCTTGGGTGGATTTCAATGGGGAATGTACGTAATAGAGGTCAGAAGTTAGCGAAGAAGGTGCTTACACCAGAAGAAGCTGAAAATAAAAAAGAAAAGAAGAGGGAAGATTCAAGAAATCGTCGACATTCAATGGATGAGCAAGTACTTCCCATTCCCGCTCAATAGATACCTGACGTAAAGTCTAAGGAAGATAATGCAATGTTAATGGAAGCTGGTTATAGGCGAGATGATATTCTTGGTCCATTATTAACCAGACAATCTTGTGAAGAGAGCAGAGTAGAGGAGAGTATGAAAATAGAAGTTGCTAATCAGTAGAACAACATGAAGAAGAGTAGAATATGAAAATAAAAGTTGAAGAATATGAAAATAAAAACACAAAGCAAGAACAGGAAGAGGTTGAGGGGAAGGTGTTGTGGATGCCCAAATATATAAAGGATGTGTTCCTTGTGGGTGAATTCAGAGAAGGAAGATTGACTTTGACTTATAATTGGAACAAAAAGTTTATTCAATAATTCCTTTGCAAGTCATCTCCATATAAGCTAGAAGATGGGGTGCAAGAATATTTGGAAAAAATACAAATCTATTTGTACCAACCATCCGCATTGTAGATCATAAAGTTTATTTTGAAATTTATCTTTAAAAAATAAAAATTCTTCATCGTCACTTATAGTTTCATTTGTGTTAAAAAGGTATTTATAAGTTTATTTCCTTTGTGTTTAGTTTTCTTAGAATCGTTTATGCTTTAATAAAGAATTTTCATATTTTTAGGTAAATATTTTATTTGGATCTTTCATTTTTGTTAAATAATGTTATAGTTTTGAATCCTTTCTTTTTCATGAAGGTTTGTATAATAATTAATAAAAAATTTAAGATTTTTAAATTGTCATTTTAAATAGTGAAAATTGGTCATAATGTCCATAGTTTTCTATGTTTGCTTTTTCATTAAAATTGGTATAATAATTATTTATTTATTTTTAAATTTTATTTTAATGAGTAAAAAATGTATAAGATATTTTTTTTTATAAATTATTTAAGTTTTAAAATTGATAATAAATAGTTTATGGGCATAGAACACTTGGTGAATGAGTGTTTTGCTAAGGCATTCATTGGGGTAAGGTTAGTAGTTAGAATACCAAATCTGATCTGTTCCATGGTTCAAGCCCTATGGATGCATTTACGGATATAGTGACAGCGAGATCCTAGGTTGTCAATTCTATGTTAAAATATAATATTTAATTTAAAATTATTTTATACTTAATGAAGAATAAGGGGAGGCAGGTGTAGGTGGCATATTGTTTGATCCCCGAGGAAATATAATAGACTCCTATGCTTGGGGTTTTGGAATCAAATCCAACAATGACGCAGAGTGGATGGCGCTTTTTCATGGTCTTGAACTCATTATCAACATAGGAATAAGTAAAATAGTAATAATAGGAAACTCAAAGCAGATGATCCAAAAGGTGCGGATAAATGCATAATATAGACAAATAAATCATTGGTAGTTATAGTTATAGTCTTCTTAGGGTTGATAAATGCATAATACATACTGATATTTTACGTCTATAATGTATGGCTGTGCACAACATTTTTTCTATAATAAAATAGTTCACAATTTTTCTTAAAAAATGATGAATACATGTGAAATTGCTTTTTCAAGTTACATAAATCTAAATCCCGATGGGTTAGCTCAAGTGGTTGAGAGCTGTTAACCCAAGTGGTTGAGAGTTGTGAATTATAAGCAAAAGGTCTTGGGTCAAATACCCAAGTGGCTATACATGAATATATATGTGCATTACTTGATGTCCCCGCCAGGTTAGGCTCCCAAGCAATTTCATCTTTAATCATTATAATTGTTAAAAAAACAATTTCAATTTTTGTCATTATAATTGTTAGAAAAACAATTTCATATTTGATAGTGATTTTTAATCAATTTGTTTTTTTAATTCAAATATATATATATAAAGAAAGAAACTAATCCATGTTAATTATTAATATGTTAAAATTAGAAACAATTAAAAAATAATAATTTAAGATTCTGCTTAATTTATTTCAAAAATAAATTTTATTTTAAAATATAGTTTAATATATTATAAATTTAAAATTAAATTTATAGACAATAATAAAATAATAGTTCATATTCTTTAAAACAAATTTGTTATTATCTAGTATAATAATCTTATCACATACAAATAAGGTCATCACCCTGTTAGAAAAACATGGTTGCAGAGTAATAACTATTAAACAATTAAAAAAAATTCAAATATTAAACACATTACAAGAGAGACATAGATATAATGTTGTTCATCCGAGATGGGCTATGTTCACACAGAAATTGTCAATCCTTTATTATTATTTCATCCAGCAAAGTGAATGGATACAACCTGCAACAACCCTGGTGCACTTCCTCTTCACTCTCTCACAATCACAAAGATCACTTTTACAATGCTATAATACAATACAAATCCATATTGCAATCCCTTCCTTTTATAAAGGTAATACCATGGGAAAATACCACAGGATTCCCAAAACCATGGGCTCATAAATCACCCATTATTGACCATCTCATGACTATGAAATTACAACATTTTACAAGGCATTTTTTCTTAAATTTTTGGTACGGGGGTGCTTCCCTTGAACCCCCGCAAGGGCCCGGTGGGGGGATCCAAAAATAGCCATCTCCCCCCATGGACCCCATGATGACTATAGTGGGGGAGAAATCCCCCCCACACCCCCTCGTTAGGTGCTGGGATCCAAACGTGTCTGTAATAACATATATGGATCAGGAATATCAAGCTCCACAACCAACCATTCCCACTTGGAGATTGATCACAACAACCCCACCGTTGCTGGACTATGCTCTGAACCTTGGACATAAAATAATTCTCATCATCGCATTCATGCTTGAAGGCCAATAGAAACCGAGCAAGATCTCAGTTTCTCTCTGGTTACTACCTTTGTCAACATGTCTGCAAGATTTTGGCTAGTATGTATCTTTTCCAACTTTAATAGTTAATCTTCCATATCATATATTATGAAATGGTACTTGAGTTGTATATGTTTAGTCTTTGAATGGAAGTTTTATTTTTTTGCAAGATGAATGACACTTTGGATGTCACTGTACAACTTGCTATTCTTCTTCTTCTTACCCAATTCCTCCATGAAACTATGCAACAAAATCATCTCTTTATCAGCCTCTGTAGCAGAAACATACTCTGCTTCCACTGTTGAAGGTGAAACAACCTTTTGCAGCTTTGAAATCTAAGTTACTGTTATTCCACCCATGGTAAAGGAATACCCTATGGTGCTCCTCTTGTTGTCTTTATCACATTCCATATCCACGTCAACATATCCCTGTAGAATAGTGTCTGAAACTCCAAAACATAATGCATTAGAAGTAGTGCCTCTCAAATACCTAAGAATGCATTGTACTTCCCTCCAATGCTCTTTACTTGTATTGTTCATATACCTACTCATAATTCCCATTGCATGTACAATATATGGTCTTGTGCATACCATGGCATACATCAAGCTTCCAACTGTTGATGAATAGGGAACCTTGGGTATGCATTCGATCTCCTCCCGTGTCTTAGGACACATATCCTTACTTAGTTTGAAATGGATGGCCAAAGGAGTACTAACTAGTTTTTCATTCTTCATTCTAAACCTATCCAACAACTTTTATATGTACTCACCCTGAGACAATGTCAATTTGCAATTTTTCTTGTCTCTCATTATTCTCATACCAAGTATTTGCTTTGCAGCACCCAAATCCTTCATCATAAATGATTTAGCTGGTTTCCCTTTGAGCACATTTGTAATCTTTCATGTTAGAACCTGCAACAACCATGTCATCCACGTACAATAACAAGATCATATATCTTCCATTATCTAGCCTCTTGAAATAAACATAGTGGTCAGAATGCCATCCACTATAACCCTGTTACATCATAAAATTATCAAATATATTTTAAACACCACTTTCTTGGAGCTTGTTTCGGGCCATACAAGCTATTCCTCAACCTGCAAACCAAAATCTCCTTCCCTTTGACCTCATACCCATGTGGTTGCTGCATATAAATCCCCTCCTCCAAATCCCCATGGAGAAAGGTTGTTTTTACATCTAACTGTTCAAGATGCAAATCTTCTATTGCCACTAGACTTAAAATAGTCCCAATTGAAGTCATTTTAACAACATAAGAAAATATTTCTTCAAAAACTATACCTTTCTTTTGGGAAAACCCCTTTAGAACAAGCCTATCCTTGTACTGCATCTTGCCTCCCTTTTCTTCCTTCAATCTGTAAACCCATTTATTCTGCAATGCTCTTTTACCTACAGGAAACTCAACCAAATCCCACATCTAGTTTATTACCAATGAGTCCATCTCCTCATCCATGCCTCGCTCCCACTTCTTTTTAGTTTCCACCTGCATTGCCTCTTCATAACATTCTGGTTCACCGGAATCAATCATCAATAAATAATACATTGAAGGAGAGAAATTAGAATCGTCTAGGGAGTCTACTTCACCTAGTAGATATTATTACACTTGCAGGAGTATGAAGTACCTACTGTTATTCTTTATTTTCTGTGACCTTTGGAACTTAATTTTCTGTGTACTTCGTGTTTTCCTTTTCCTCTTTCTTTCCCTGCAACTGATCTTTGTACATATCATTTTCATTGAATACCACATATCTACCTCTAATGATTTTGTGATTTTCATAATCCCATAAGCGATAATCAAAATCATCAACCTTGTATCCAATAAAGGTGCATTTCTTAGATTTAGCCTCAAGCTTTGTTCTATTTTATTTATCAATATGGACAAATGCTTCACAACCAAAAGTTCTGAGAAATGAGTAGTTTACATTTTAAACTGTCCATGCCTCCTCTGGAATTCCACCATCGAAAGCGCTTGAAGGCCTTCTGTTTATCAAATAAACAACAACATCTATAGCTTCAGCCCAAAACTATAAGGGTAACCCTACATGCATTCTCATTCACCTTTCACGCTCCATGATTGTCCTATTCATCCTTTCCAACACATCATTTTATTATGGTGTTCCTTAGACAATATTCTCTTTGTGAATCCCATTGTATGAACAATAACTATCAAACTTCTTATTGTTGTATTCACCTCCAGTATCAGATATGAGAAACTTCAATCTTTTCCCTGTCTCTTTTTCAACCAAATATTTCCACTTCTTAAAAGTAGCAAACACATCAGATTTCTGTCTAATGCCACAAGCCCAAGCTTTTCTAGTTGCATCATCAATAAAATTAACATAATAACAAGAGCCACCAAAAGATTGTACCTGAGACAGTCCCCATACATCTATATGCACAAGATCTAAATTTTCATTCTTCTTTTGTTTCCCAATCCTTGGAAATATAACTCTCTTCTGTTTTCCATAAACACAATTCTCGTAGAATTCTAAACTTACCTACTTCAGATATGGAAGCAATTTCCTTGAGTGAAGAATGTGCATCACTTTCTCACTCATGTGTCTAAGCCTATGATGCCACAATGGTCCACTTTTTTTTCTTTTGTGGAAGCTACAGAGATAGAATAATCAATATTACGAGGACATAAATACAATGTACCTTACCTACCTCCTTTCGCTATTCACTGGTGCTCCTCTAGTGATATTCTAGCACGTTTTTTCAAACGTAGAAAAACGACCACTATCTCCCAACTTCCCCGTTGAGATCAGATTTCTTTTTGTAGCAAGAATATGACTTACATATTTTAGTATCCATTCACTTCCCCATCCCCCAGTTCCTTACCCATTCCAACAATTTTACATGGTTCATCATCCCCCAATAAAACATGTCCAAAATCACTTGGAACATAATCATGAAATAATTTACTATGGGGTGTAGGATGATATGAAGCCCTTGAATATACTACCAAGTAATCACTAGTATTTTCTAATGCAAGAATCAAAGCATCTTGTAACACATCACCTGCTACATTTTCTTCATGAGTAGTCTCCTACTGCCCGTCTCCTTTCTTCTTTAGAGTTCTACAGTCTTTTTTCAGATGTCCTCTCTTACCACAGTTCAACACTCTATCTTTTCCAGTCTGGAATTAGATCTACCCTTTCTAGACTTACCACAATTACATGCGATCCTTCCTCTCTTCCTTTGTCTTCCCCTGGTCTCCATGGTAAACGCATTACCTGATGTCTCACCTGTGCTTTTTCTTTGCATTTCCTCACTAAGAATAACACCAACAACATCATCAAATTTAAGAGTCTTTGAACCAGGGACAAAGTTACTATAACCATGACCAAACCATTCCATCTTTTTGGAAATGAGCACATGATTAGAATATCCCTAAAATCATAATCAAATTTCACTTTTACTGAACTTAGCTGACTAGTAATCGTATTAAATTCATTTAAATGGTCAACAACAGATCCACCTTCTGACATCTTCTAATTAAATAAGTGCTGCATTAAAAATACCCTATTGGAAGTCGAGGGTTTTTCATAGATCTTACCCAATGCACTCATCGCACCCTCCATTGTATTTTCTTTTGAAATATTAAAATCCACCGACAAATCAGGCACATTCGTATTGTTCCCAGTGCCTTTCTGTCAAGAACCTCTAATTCTTCATCCTTCATAGTCACCGCTTGTTTTGTTTTTTTGCCTAATGGTAGGTATAAATCCTTCTTGTACATATATAACATGGTTCACCCAAGATGGACTACGTCCACACATTACAAGAGAGACGAAAATATAATGTGGTTAACCCAAGATGGACTACGTCCACACATAAATTTCCAGTCCTTTATTATTATTTCGTCCAACAAAATGAAGGGATACAACCTGCAACAACCCCGTTGCACTTCCTCTTCAATCTCCTATAGTCTCTCTCTCACAATCATGGATATCGCTTTTACAAATATAAAATGCAATACACAATCGTATTACAATGGATTCCTTTTATAAAGGGAATACCATGTGAAAATACCACGATATTCCCAAAAACATGGGCCCATAAATCACCCATTATTGACCAATTTGTGGCTTTGAAATTACCACATTTTACAAGGATTTTTTTTGTAAACTTTTGCTAGGGGGTGTTTCCCCAAACCCCCGCAAGGGGGGGCTCCCAAAATAGTCCCCCCCACCTAGACCCCCCGACAACTATAATGGAGAGGAAAGCCCCCCCACCCATCAGGTTCTAGGATCCAAACACAACATCTTTGAATTAGGAATATTCACAATCCCTTATTACAACACGACCCATGGTTGCATTTCCTATGCATTGTAAAGAACAAATTTATTGATGGAATCACATTCTGAATTCATGTATACACTGATTAAAAAAGAATAGTATGAGATAAAATATATATTATCAACTTTGTTGTAAAACGTTTCTCTATACAAATTTGATAAAATATAAGTGACTTACTCTTTATCATGCACAATTTTTTGTTCGTTTGGAGTAGGTCCCCTTCTGTTTTGTCCTCATCATGATTTTCTTCGGAAACCACTACCACTAGTGTGTCATAATAAATTTTAATGTATTCATTTCCATAACAGAAAAGTCGTATACTGTGAACCCCTCCGCCATAGAGCCCTCTGTTAGTTTTTCTTAGATATTATTTGCTTAATTATGATCTTTGTTTAAAAGAATAACAAGTACAACAAGATGCATAAGATATAAGAGATACACCAGACACACAAATTTTCACTAGGGAAACCATACAGAAGAAAACCCTGCAAGATTCCTCAAAATGGTGCAGTTACAAAGACTGTGTCATAATATTATCAAACCCAGTAATAAGAAGTATTCATCAGGTATCTATCTCTCATCCCTTGTCTCTCTCTCTCTCTCATGTGAACTTGAGAGTGTTAGGTGTGTATAAATGAGGGAAGGCACCTCCTCATTTATACTATTAAAGTGACTGAACTTTTAAATGACTAGGGCAGACTTGTTTCACTAATAGGGGCGACCTCCCTTAGAGAGACTTTGAATACACATTACATGATGTTACATTGGGGACTATTTCCCCGACTTACAACAGAGGTTGTACCTCAAGGCCTAGACAAAATAAAGGCATCCTAGAAGGAGGTAAACACATCTCCAATGGGGGTACAACAACATACAATGATAATATACATTAGAATATCTTCAAAAGTTACAAATACATCAACACTCCCTCTTAACTAGGAGGGTATTCTCTCTCTTCCATGGTCATCAACACATATGATCAAGTATTTATCACATAGTAATCATCACGAAGTCATAGAGTCATCATCATAGTTTTTTCCATCATCATCTTATTATCGATCATCGAATGCTACTATCTGTCAATGGAAGTTTCTACAAATCCAACCCTATTTCATGTTGGGTGTAGGCCTAGTCCTCATCTAGGTCTTCATCACATCTCGAGCAAGCCATCACGTAGGAAATTTCCAGGGCCTTATTTACATTTCCACGACAATAAAATATGTATTCTACCTTTATCTCGCCATATAGATATCATATCATTTGTCTTACACAAAACAAAACAAGGCACATAGAGCATCCAAGGTTAACCTACGTTCTACTAGTAAAGGAGAACCGCCTAGGTGCACCTCAAGTGATTCATGACCTAATCATCTCAACATGGGAACACACACATATATAGATATATATGTAAGTAATTATTACACATGAACAACCTACGTACGTGATATTTTCCATTTAGATAACCTTTTTGGCGTATTACATCCGAGTAACCTTTGTACCATGCCAGGTCTCTTTTTACACTTGGACAAACCACATGACTTATTACATTAAAGTAACATGTGTACCATGCCAGGGTTCCTTTTACACTTGAATAACCTGTCTCTGGACTGATTACATCTAAGGATAACCTACGAGCTTCGCCAAGACTAATTACATATGAGGGCAACCTACAGGACTGATTACGTTTGAGCATCCTGCTTCACCAGGATTTTTCGCACTTTGACAACCTATCTCGTTTCCCATATGAGGTATTATGCATATGTTATTTCAAGCATAGAAACATATAAGGACTGATTACATCCGAGGATAACCTACACTCTTTTCCAGTACTTATTACATCCAAGGACAACCTACAGGACTGATTACGTCAGAGAAACCTACGATCTTCGCCAGGATTTTACACTTAGACAACCTATCTCTCTAGCTATGTTAAAACACATCACTCCCTCTTTCGAGGGGTCTCATTATGGATCAAACCAAATCTTTCTCTAAAGTACTCGAATTTCACTCTGGATAGAGGCTTGGTCAACACATTGGCTATTTACTAGTCCGTTTCCATGTATTGGAGCTTCACTGCTCCTTTGATTGTCATAGAAGATACAAATCACATCCAACTGAAGAGCAAACAAGTCAAATAGTATCTTTCATAGCCACATTTCCTTGCAACTAGATGAGCAAGCGACAACATACTCTTCCTCAGCTATACTCAACGCCATGCATGATTGCTTCCCATTGAACCAGGTGATCATGCTAGATCCCAAACTAAGGCAACAACTTGAGGTTCTCTTCCTTTTAGTGGTGCTACCTTCCCAATTTGGATCAACATAATCATGTAGGTTAATATTCTGATTCACATCATATTTGATCCCATAATCCACTGTACCTTTTATGTACCTCAGTACATGCTTTACAACTATAAGGTGAACATGTCTCGGATCCATCAAGAACTAGATGAGGGTGTTCATCGCAAAGCATATGACTGGATTTGTATTATTCAGGTACATCAATGAGGAAATCATCTGATGATACATCGAGGAATCAACTGAATCAGATGAAGCATCACTCAAAAGCTTCAAGTTAGATTCCATAGGTGTGGCTATTTCCTTGCAGTTAAACATTTTGAATCTCTTCAAAATATCCATTGAATACTTTGGTTGACCAAGGAATATCCCATTTGTATTCTTCCACACCTCCATGCCTAAGAAGTAGTGCATCATACCTAGGTCATTCATCTCAAACTCTATACCAACTCTCTCCCTTGAATATTTAATGAGTTCCTCTTCACTTGTCAGATACAGGTCATCGACAAATAGTAGGAGCATCACTGGTATTCTATCTTCAACCTTGAAGTAAAGGTTGGAACCCACGTTACTCTTGGTAAATCCTAGGCTCACCAGGAAGATATCCATCCTGTCGTACAATGTCCTTGGTTCTTATTTCGATCCATACAAGTCCTTCTTCAATTTTCACACATGGGTATTCCCGTCACATGTCTCGAATCCATGTGGTTGTTCCACATACACTTCCTTCTCAACTACACCATTCAAGAAAGCTGTCTTGACATACATTTGGTGTATTTTCCATTTCACAACTACTGCCAATGCAAATATGGTCCTAATGGAAGCGTACCTCGCCATGGGTGCAAATTTCTATTCGTATTCTATGCCTTCTTTCTGTGATAAGCCTCGTGCTATGAACCTTGCCTTGTATTTCTCAATGTTTCCATCTACAACATGCTTGATCTTGTAGATCCACTTCAAAGTCATGAAAGACTTATTTTCAGTTCTCGAAACCATCTCCTAGACATCATTCTTCATGATTGACTGATATTCCTCAATCAGAGCATCCTTCCATTCTTTCTTTTCTGTAGGATCTTCTTCGATGGAAGGTTCTCTGTCAATGATGTCAATTGCTACTGGGTATTTTGTTGCCAAGGAGGTGACCTTGTAGGAATTGCTCTAGTTATTTGTTGTTGCCAATACATCTATTGTGGGGATGAATCTTAGTCTCATGTTAAACTTAGTTGGATTTTATCATTTTTCAAAGTAGAGAATGATTCCTGTGGTTTGTGTGATGAAGTGGATTCTTCACAACAAGAATTATACTAGAGAGGTCAAGGTGGTTGTGATTTTTGTGGTTATTGGTGTTGGTGTTTGTACTATCAAGGATGTTAAGGTCAATATCAAAGTTTTTGTGTGTGCTGTGGTGGCTGTGTTATGCACCTCATTAAAACAAATTTCAATTGGTTCCTTACAAAAGAAGTACAATATCAGATCCTTTGATCTCCTAAGCAAGACTGCTCGTATACAAGTTCCATCTCTTTTAGCATTTGGTCCTTTTGCAGACTATTATCTAAATGGGCGCAACTTATTAGACTACAAATTCTCATCTGGTGCTATTTTTTTTTAATTCAATCTCATTTTGTTCTGCAACCTGAGCCAATATCTATGCATTGGATGTTTCTTAGTAGTTTCATTTAAGATACAGATAGAAGAGATGGATCGTATAGCACAAAGAGAGATTGTTGTACATTAGAGTGTGAAAGGGGTCACCTCCAGCGTTGTGCAGTTAAATGGAAAATTTTTGAGAGGCAAAGCTACATGTTTGAATAGTACTGACATTGCTCGTAGGGTAAGTTGACTTAACAAGAGGAATTTGTGGGCAATATGAGTTATATGGAATTTGTTGATACAGTTACGAGAGATATTCTAGGCTGTTGTATTTTTGTATTCACACCAAAAGGAGAGATAAAAAATCTTCCAAAGGGTACAACGGTTATTGATTATGCTTACCACAGTACAGTGATCAACTTGACAACCTTAGTCTTGATGTCGATATAGTTGCAATTATTAGTGGAGAAGGCTCGTTGGGAATTCGTGAATTTAGATGGATGCATTAATGTAGTCTATGTTAGTAGTGAATCTACATCGAGCTTCCTATCCTTGAACTCTATAGTTTCAACAGATTTCCCAAAAGATGGCAAATTTTTTTTTGGAACATGACTCAGGCTCAACTAGGCTGGTTGCAACCTTGCACTTCACCATCTCAAAGGGAGGGATTTGCATTGCCTCAAAGAGAAACTTCACTCACAATCCTCTGGTCCCAAAGATTCCTCAGTTAAATTCAAATGTTTGTGAATGTAGATTTTTTATTGTTATGCAAGATACTGCTGCAGGGGAATATGCTGCAGCTCTAGTGGAAATTGCACAGTAAAAAAAATGCTTGAGACAATTAATTAGGATGTCTTCAAACTTTCGCAGCTGTTGCAAAACCAGGAACTACATGATTTCCTTGTCAAAACCATCATTTGAGCAGAGAAGAAGAAGAGTATGCTTTGCCAATGATGCTCAATTTTATCCCTACACACTAAATTGATTTTCTTGTTGAAAATAAAAGGATTGACATTATCATGGATATCATGGAAGACTTCCATAGAAAATATAATGAATTGACAGATACTCAAGATGTAGTTGTGAGTTCTTCCTTGAAGCTTGGGAACCACCAGATGGCACAGATAGCCAAGAAGATCCAGAGATTAAGTGGTTCTAGTAATGTGAGACTAAAGAATGCTATTGAACCTTCTTTGATTTCAGGTTTCATTATCAACTATGAGAAATATGGCAAGCACATGATAAGGCATGAGTGTGAAAGGAAAATTGGAGGAGATAGCAGCTCAAATTGACTCCGCAGAGAGAATTGGAGTATGCAATAGATGTTAAAGCATTCTGAATACAAGCAATCGATTTCTTTGTAAACGAAGATCTTTCTTTCTTTTCTTAGTGATTTAATACCTTGCAAGAGTTATTTTTAAGTGTTTGGGAAATGTCGACCCTGGAGCATGGATAGAGGATTCATAATCATATCATTCAGTCGGATGTCTTTGTGGGGAGTGCTCTTGTTGATATGTATATCAAATGTGGGATGTTAAAGGATGACAAGGTAATTGAGGGTGCCAAATGTTCACTTCCAAAGTTCTTGGGAGAGTTTACAAGAATCCAGAAGTCAATTTGGATTACGAATATATATAATACTTGTCATTTTAAAATAGTTTGCAAAAATTGTTACATTTGTATTTTTAATTCTAATTTTGGCATGATAAGATCCTAGGAAAGTGGATCTAGAAACAACTCAGTCAAGGACCACTTTCCTATATATTATAAGTTTTTTTATTTTGAAATGGGGAGACACACATGGGAGTCGATATGCTTGGAGATTGTACAGTCCTGGAATGTTTATATGTGTAAGAACTTCTTTGTTTTATGAATGACTTAATATATCTATTTGGAGCTAGTTTTTGAACTTATATTGTGTGGATATTCTTTGGTTCTGTTTGAACCCTTATTTACATTGTTGTTTATATAGGTGTTTTTTGTGTAGCTATTGTGTTTGTAAGTGAATATTTATGCTTATATGATATTTGAAATGTTGTTTCAAGTGCCTATACTTTTGCATATGCTGTAATGATAAACTGTTTGTTTATTACTTGTATCTGTATGTTTTGAAACCTATCTCGTGGACTTTAAATTGTACTATCATTAATTATGTAAAATATTGCCTTTATACATTTATTTATCTGTGTTTTCAGATTATTGTGTTTCTGTACCTTGTCTTTACCTTATCTGATTTTTACATTGTTATCCAAAAAAAACCTAAAAACTGTCTTTGATTGTTGAGGTTCCTGGACACTACTATCCCGTAGTCTAGTTAGCGAACTTTAGGATAAAAATCTTTTGGCGACCATACTGTGGAAAAAATTGAAAAGTTTCCTCGGGTATTATATATTTTCTCCTAATTTTGATAGTGAACAAAGTTGGGAAATCCTTGTAGACTACAATAATTCATTGACTTTCAGAAAAAACAGTGGCGACTCCACTGAAAGAAAGATCCACTGGCGACTCCAATCAAGTTCTAATCAAGTTCAAGGACTCCACTGGAGGACAAATCTTATTGACGGAGACATGAAAGGATACTGTGAGAAAACCAACTATTCAAACTTAACTTTTTTCCCAGATGTAATTATATTTTTTGTCAATTACTTCTTGTCCTTTCCAAAACATATCAGAAAATTTTTCTATTGCTTACTGTTTTCAAAAGATGACCCAAATGGAAATAGAAAAGACTTAGATCTTATTGATTTGAGGTGTTCAACTTGGTTTCAGTGCTGGATGACCTAGGGTTTGTTAGAGAAAACATAATATTCCAAACTTGGAGCTTCAGAATTATATTTGGAGAGAAAGATGCGCCTCCTTGAGGTGAGTTTCTCAGCACAGTCACTTTCTGAAGACTGAGGTGGGAAGCCTCCGAAACTTGATGCCCTAGTTTCTATCGGCACAATGACAGGGTCAAAAATGAAACTTATTCCAACAAAATATGCGCCCTACTAAGGAGCATTAACCTATCCCTCTTTTCTTGATGATATGTGGAGAGGACACCTTGAAATAAAAATCCCTCCTTTCCGCTTCCGTACAATGGATTCCTTCAGAGAGGCTCTAATACCATGTTATTTTTTATTATTATATATTATTAGCTTAATTAGGATCTTTGTATGAAATAATAACAAGTACAAAAAGATGCATAAGATATAACAGATACACAATACACAAATATTTTCACCGGGTAAATGATAAAGGAGAAAAACCACAAACTTCCTCACAACAGTACAACCACAAAGACTGTGTCATAATATGATCAAACCCAGTAATAAGAAGTATTCAACAACTATCTATCTATCCTCCCTTATCTCTCTCTCTCATTCAAACTTGAGAGTGTGAGGTGTGTATAAATGAGGAAGAGAGCCCCCCTATTTATATTAATCAAGTGACTGACCTTTTCCATGACTGGCGTCGAATTGTTTTACTAACAGGCCCAACTCTTCCTAGAGAGACTCTGAATACACATTACATGATGTTACACTGGGGACTATTTCCTCGACTTACAACGAAGGTTTTACCTTAAGGTCTAGACACAATAAAGACACCCCGCAAGGAGGTAAACAAATCTCCAATGGGGGTACAACAACATAAAATGATAATATACTTCATAATATCTTCCAAAGTTACAAATACATCAACACCAATTTTTTTCTCTTTGACGAAAAAAGCCATTAATTTTTTCAAGTACCTGTCTAAGAAGAACAATGAATCACATGAGAGAACCCATATTAATTCAACCTCATTATCTAGGTGAATTAGAAGATGGAACCATAAGTCCATTTCATTCTCAAACATACATACACTCTCACCTATCTCTCGATGCCATTACAAAATGATAGCCATATGAATATCCTTTAATGTGATCCAACACAAAAATGCAAATAATTTCGATATGAAACGTTGCAATCCTTGGAGAAATTCATGGTTTACACAACCATGCACAAGCAAAGGATAACAATGCTACAAAATAGACACATTACACAATTATTTTCCATAAAAATTTGAGGGAATAGTATATTTTAACCTACACTATAGAAAGATAATCATGTGTATCAGATATACATACCCCTAGAAGGTTCAAATAGTCATGTTATTTCAACTCTGATAAGTGTCCTTCCACAATGAAGTAATTCCTTAGACTTGACCCATATAAAGAAGGTTCCTTCAAACCCAACATAACATCCTTTTCCATAAAAAATCATATTTCTTCAAAATCCATGACATCACCTTATTTAAAAGACCAAGAAGGACCAACCTCTCCTCTAATTTATTTTCTTGGCCAATGTCTCTTTTTAGTGTTCAATGGAATATGCTCTCTCCTAAAAATCAATGTGTAACTTTATTCTTATGTTTGTAGATGGAACATGAAGAGGAGGAACGTAAAAAGAATTTTTTTTTTGAAGAACAACACATTATGTTAAATAACTAAACTACAATATCACCTACAAGTTATGAAGAAATGAGGCATGCATGTAGCTTGAGCAATGACAATAGTTCAAGTGATGGATGGAAATCAATATAATTTATTTTTATTGCAAGTAGTATGTTTTGGAATATTTATCTGGTATGAAAATAAGATATTTTGTTTGATGTACTAGACATATTGTCTCAGTTGCATAAGGACATGTTACCGATAAGTATAGCAATTATATATTTACATTTTGTTTAATATATTGGACTTATTGTCCCAATTGGATGTCGAAAAGTTACCAATAAACAATTACACATTGGCCGTGTTTTGATTATTGTAGATCTTTACATTATCCCTTTTTGTATGATGATGGGTCTTTTATTCATATATAGTAAAATGGGTTCATCACTTTAATTCATTGTCCAATGTTGTAAATTCTACATGGATGATTTACATTGTTAAAAATAACAAAGGTGTAATCCATTGGATAATGCATTAACGCAATAATTTTTTTAATATTATCAAAATGGATAAATTTATATTAAAATGAAGATGAAAATAACCAAAATCATTTCAGATATTTCCAAGAGACAAAATAGCCTATTTCCCAAGAGGGCCTTACCCTGCAACCTATCATCAACTTGTATCCTTGATACTGCTACAACAAATACAACTATAACTAAAAGACTATAAAATTTCACATATTGCCCGATTAAGAAAAGTAGAAACAAGTCAGAACCACCCAAATCAAAGAGAATTGTAGCCACTAAGAGTTCCTTAGTAATATTTGGTTTCCTATGTCTGCTCTAGGGAGCTAGATATGTTTACTATAAAAATTATAGGTGGATGAACATATTCTTCATCCACATGCCTAGAGCCTGCATTTTGAGTATGCCTGGATGAGCCATTGGCCAACAATTCATGGTGTAAATCAACTAGAGGATTCAATTTTCCATCTAGGTCCCTTGAACATGAACTTGATCCTCCACATCATCAAACCTATGGTCTAATAGATATACATGAGAAATTATATAATGAATAGTTTCCAAGACATGTTCCAATTAATTGTTTGTCCTTTGTAGTATGGATTGCAAGTCTTGAATATCCACTTTCACATCCCTCAAGCCTTATAGTAGCTCATACAACTCATTCGTTGCATCATCCTCTGCCTTCATCTAGGAAATATATGAGGACTACCAAACACCTATCCAAACCAATTCACAAACCCACTCTTGCAAGAGGTTAAAATGGAGGGTGTCAAAACCAGCTAGGGAAATCACCGCCAGAAAATAATCATCCAATGACGGAAATAAAATAGGGGTGACATCACTAATTTGCTTATCCATGAGAAAGATATATTTACGTCCATTAGAGCAATGTGAGGGCTCAAAAAAAGTCCAAAATGTATCAAAATGAAATCCCTAAATCACCATGTTGTTCAAGAAAACACACCCTTATAACCTAGGGTCTCTGGGGTTACCAACGTACTAAGTTAACTTGCAGACAGTCAGCCATTTCAAAATTTGAAATAGAAATATGAAGAAATTATCCATACCTTATTTATGAAGGTCGATCCTATCTTTTCTTCTTCTCTTCAAACAACTTCCACAGCTTCCAGGGGATCTCCAACACCTACAAAGAGAAAGTTCTTTCCTGCAATATTTTATATATTATATGAATAATTAATGAAACAACATGCTTATGATAGAATAATAAGACAATTCAAAAATCACAATATATAAGAGTGCAAATACACAATATTGGAATAATGACTCTCTTTATTGATAAACAAGTGAGGTGAGATTACAACCCAATAGCTGAGACAAGTGCTCCTCTGCTAACCAAGGACATCGAGTTCTGTTGCTCCAAGATATCCAAAGGCAAACCACCAGCATAACTTTTCTCTCCCAAGTATGATATCTTTAGCCTCAACCCATACCCTCTATTTATACATAAGGAAAAAGAGAGGTTACGAAGGTTAATATGGTTGGGGAAGTTGGGATAGTTATGATTAAGGGCCCAACTGTCCTCGAATAATTGTGTTTATAACTTTTAACTCTATATTAAGGAACACATGACTATTTATATTGGTAGGTCGCGTATGATACATCACTTTCTGAAAGGAAACCCACNCTGTCCTCGAATAATTGTGTTTATAACTTTTAACTCTATATTAAGGAACACATGACTATTTATATTGGTAGGTCGCGTATGATACATCACTTTCTGAAAGGAACCCCACATATGCAAGCCATAATAATGTATACGTGTGTTGTTGTGTAAATACTCATGTATGATACGCGGGTTGTAATGATAATAGTCACGTATTCAACCTGATGTCCATAAAAAAATTAAATCAAGCTGGTAAGGTAATGATTTATTAAAGATCATGCCCATCTATAGTGTTTTGGCCACTTCAATCCATTTTTTCCTTTTGTGTGCCGACACATTGGGTGTCTGTACTCGAATGAAGAAGTGCCATTTTACATGATAATAGATGCCCCATAATGTGTTAGGTTAGAGGGAAGAGATGTCCTAAATACATTGCAATATTTTAATCTTGGATAAATCAGTTACCAAGACAGCAGGGAGATACCTGAAACAAATGCATATCAAAATCATATACAAAATCATATCTGAGGATGCCATGTTCAATAAAGCAGAACACTAGTTCCTTTACAATATTTGATTACATCATATGATATGGGTAAGAAGACCATGTATATTACAAAGGTGGGTCAAAGCAACAATATACAATGATGAGTCTTCAAAATCTAGAAGTAGTGTAGTTGAACATAACACAATCTTGCACAACTTAGGTTATAGAAGTGAACCTAAGGTCTTTGTCCAAATCCAAAGGAACCAGTACAATCCCTACCATGTGAATAGATGTGCTGAAGTTGAACATGGAAGGAACTCAACATGATGTCAGTAAATGGGTGATGCTGACAACTGAAGAAAAGGAGGTCACCAATAATGGTAGTGAATCCTAAGGTACCATCGTCAAAACTCTAGGTATTCATCTTTAGGAGGTGCTAATGAGAAACCGTAATGTGAGGAGGAAGGCAATAAATCCTTCAACAGATCACAAGAGTGACTAGGAAACTAGATATGGGAAGATAGACACAAGTAATTATCAGAAAGGATAATGATGGGAATCAGGAAAAAAATCAGATGAAGGTACAGATCCTTGAACAATGAGCAAAACACAGAGGTGACCCAATGAAACTTTGACTCGCAGATAAAACAACTAGACTTATTTTCCATGTAGGAGACATGATCAGATTCCCCATGTATAAAGGACAAGCGGAGGAGTAAAAAATAGAAGTAATAGTTGAGCTGGAAGGGTAAACTGAAACATGAGTATTGAAAATTTTAGAGTGCTTTTTTCCAGGATGACATGCTGCCACTGTTTATAACCCAAAAAAGAGTAATTCTTCCTTGTCTTTCCTGTTAAATTTTAACGAGTCTAGGAAAGTCAACTCGAGTCTCTCTTCACTTTTCACAAGCTTGAAGAGGGGAGAGAATAATTCTTTATATTCATTGATTCATGGATTTTACGAGCCCAAACTAGTACATGCTCACTAGTGTTTTCATATTTTGAGATACTGAAAACTCCGAAGAAGACTCTAGTGGGGTGTTTTTTTGTACAATTTAGTATCTTGAGGGAGAAAAATTATAAAAAAATCCACAGAAGAACTCTCTTAGCTCTTAGAGGACTAAGGTATATCTTTTTCGTACTTAGTCGGCAAGGTCCAAAAAATGGGTAAACTAATACTAGACCGACGCACCTTCAGAACCGATAGATAGCCTGAGTTTAACGAGTGTTAAGGAAGGCAAGATCACTTGTAAAGATCCATCTGATTATGAGAAATGGGGATTACAACAGTAAATTCGATGTTTTTTTCTTTAGGTTTTGCAAGCATGACAAAGACATAAAGTATGCTTGGAATCTTTTTCATGTTTAGGTCGAGAGCACAAAAAAGAGAAAAATAAGCTCATACTGGGTGTTCCTTTTCCGTAATTTTAGTCCCTCAGGTCCAAAAAAGTGATAAACCTATTCTTGAAGATACTCTTCTCAATTCCGCAGAAAAGAGAGTATTCCTTTTTCCTAAATAATCCACAAGGCTGAAAAAAGGGGTAAACTTATACCTAAGTGGATGATCATTCACTTATTCTTAATGAGTCTGAATGAACAAGTTTACTAAGTAGTCTAGTCTATTTTGAGGAGTTAGACTAGGGCCTAAAGAAACTCCATAAGGGTGGGGATCCTTATAAACATGGATAGCTTGTAAAAAAATGCAAAATGAAGGCTCATTTTGTCATGAAAAACTACTAAGAAGGCTCCTGCAAACCTAACACAACTGCGGCATGGGTACCAAAAGATGGTAAAGTGTTCTAAACTAGGGTACCCATGAGAAGGAGGCCTTATCCACGGAGGGGCAATGATGTATACGAGGTAAAATTGGTTTGACACCATAGTCCATGGATGAAAAATTGATCCTAGGGTTTAATGACAGATAAGTTATAAGTGAAATATCAACAATAATGGCCAAATCCTACCCTATATGTGGTGGAAAACAATTTTTTAGTGATCCCGGACCTGCTATAGTTAGCAAAAACCCATGGTATTAGTCCACATATTAAAAATTAATTTTAAACAATAGGAAATGGGTCAAAATTTTGAAATTTTTCTATAAATAGTTCAAAAAACAAAAATAGACATACCATTTAGAAAATTACTAAACTTGGCAAGTTTTTACCTCTGACTTCAGTTGATCACCGAGGACAAACTGCTGGACTGAATCTAATTCCGCAAGTTGTAGGTTGGTTATCTCTCCTTTCTCCTTCTTTTTATCTGCTCCATTTTTTATTTTTGTGTAAAATTTTATGATTTTGTGCAAGCCCTAAATATGTTATGTGAGATACGTGGGTTTGCTGCTATATCACTTACATATACACGTTTTATATGTGATTTTCTCCACAACAACCCGCGTATGACCCACGTTGTGAAGAAAACACAGTCGTGTATGCTGCGCGACTTAGAAAAAGTTGCAAAATGGCCAAAATAAAAAAACATTGATGGGTTCTAATGGTTGACAATGGTCATTGGGAAGGTATAAAATGGTTTTAGAGTGGAGGGAAAGAGAGCATGAGGATATGGTCGAGAGGCAATGTGGGATGCCCTGAATTTGCAAGCTTTACAACAATGTGTCTTGTTGAAGTTCTACTGCACATCCAATATGAGGGCCAATGTCCTCCTACTAGAGACTCTTATCAGTTACTGGGACCATGACCTTGGTCTATTCAATCTACAAGGAGATATCTTGGAGATTACAATAGAGGACATTTACTTCATTACATGGCTTTCCAGTAGACGCATGCCCATAAAACTTGAGGGTAGTGATAGGGGTGGTGACCCTATGAGTGTTCAGTACTACATTGATAATTACTGCCCACCAGGTACACAAAAGAAGGGAACATGTATCCCCATCGCTCAAATAAATAGCTTTCCATTACAAGTGATGGTAAGCACGGTGGTGAAGATTTCCTTTTCTTCTTCACTGCACTTGGCCACTCAGACTTAGATGCGTATTACAGTGGAATGAATGAAGGGTATAGTATTTGACTGGCACTCAGGTATGATCATGATCATGAGAAAATAACCCTCTTATTGCAAAAGAGGGTGTAGAAAGAACTTCGGCTATGCAAGAATTTTGGTGGCGTTATTCTTTAAGAGAGTTCCTACTCTTAGCCTTGCAGTAGCACTACCACCACCCTCCCCTCACTAGCCTAGAATTACAAGATGGGGAGATGTATTTATCCATCAAAGTGGTGGAGGTTCAGTCCAACGTGTTTATGATGATTATTTATATCTATGGTGGGAAAGGAAAGTACCCGCTCTCAAGCAATTCCCATACGCTGGATTGGACTTTCGAGGAGACAATGACCTTTTCCTCCTTCCAGGGGAGGCATGGGGAGAGATAGGTATTTTTATCCTTTTTATGTTATTTGATTTTTTTTATGAGTTTTAATAATAAAGTTATGTATATACATATGTATAAAAGTTTCAATCCTTTTTAAATGTTTTTAAATGCAGATGTCAGACCTATACACCCCGATGGGAATCCTAGTACATTTGTGTGGCCCACACAGGGTGGAGACTAGAGCATATTATGAGTTGTCGAGGGGAATCTGGAAAGACTAACCCAAGGGGTCCCTACGATATGAATAGAGTAGATCCCAGTCATTATGCAGGAGTTTGTAGTAGGGATTCTGTCGACCTGGATATGCCTTCTTAGAAGGGTAGCCAGGGCCGTTATTCATTACAGGGATGCCAAGGAGGTAGCCACAGCTGAGGAGGATGATGAACAGGATTAGATATATAGGCATATATATGTATTATGATCCCATTTTTTGCATATTTATATATTTATGACAGGATCTACGAATCAAAAAATCGATAAATCTATGGACATATTTTACATATATATATGTTTTTTTGGTTATTTACACATGTTCCAAATGCATCAGTTATATTTAATTTACAAAGTGTGTGTTAAGTGGCACTCTAATATGTAATTCACATAAGCATTAGTAATTTTATTTTCATTCCTTGAAATATGATTAAATTAAATATATCCAAAGTTTATTTCAAGTAATCTTACACGCAAAAACTGATGTAACAAAGTATTGTTTCGCACCTGATAATTTCCATCGAGTTGGGAAACCAAGAGTTGACAGTCAAGTCTGACCTCCACACTGGTAATGCCACGTAGTGCAACATCCCATAACAACTCAATAACTTCCCTGTATTCAACCATGTTATTAGTAGTAGGACCTAAGCAAGTGCCACTGGAGGCAACTGAATGTCCCAAGGGTGAATACATAACCGAAGCGATTGAATCCAGGTTACAAGTATGGAAACTAGCACCATCCAAAAAACCTACAAACCACTCAACTAATATCTGTAACAACCATCATATTTTATAACAAACACTAACCAACTAAATATTTTACATAAAAATACATAAAATAAAAATACAAGAACAAGCACCATGCCTAAGCATCGTACTTCTTCAGGTAGAGCCCATTTCTAGGCTCAGGAAACTTATTTCCATCACAATCAGTCAATTCATATGCTTCCTTTTTCAAAACCTTTAACACGATGCACGGACCTAACCACATAGACTTGAATTTTCCTGCCTCCATGGGCTATTTGTCTTGATCCTAGAGAAAAACAAGTTCCCCTTTAGAAAAAATTCTTGGCTTAACTACTTTGTCATATTGGTTCTTTACCCTATTCTTGTGAGCTTCATTTGCTGTCAATGCATCTCTGCGTCATCGTCCGTATTTTCTAACTGAAGAAAACACTCTTCTAGTTTCGTAGTGTCAGGAAGTACATGAATAGCTATCTTAAGAGACAGAATCTCACATTCGAACAATGTGACTACTTCCACCCTGTCAATGAGCTGGAAAGGTGAAAAACTAGTAGTAGTCTTGAAATTAGTCTGATATGCCCAAAGTGCAGGATATAGCATGGCGTGCCAATTTGACTAGCTTGCGTTAATGCTATGCTTTACAATGGTTTTCAAGTTTTTGTTAACTGTCTCTACTTGTCCATTCACTTGAGGGTAGAAGGAAGATGAGTGATCTTGCTTGAACCCTAGGGTAGTAGTTAGCTCGATCATCATACTATTCTGAAAGTGACTACCATGGTCAGTGACAATGTCCTTTGGTATACCAAAATGAGTAATGATTTGGTTAAATATGAAGTAAGCTTCCATTTCATCGTCTGCTTTGAAGGTAGGCATTGCCTCTGTCCACTTTGTGAAATAGTCTACAACGACAATGATGTATTTGTTCCCCCCAATAGAAACTGGGTTGCACATCATGTAATCCACCCCACACTTAGTGAAGGGTCCTACCGCAACAGCTAGAAACAATGGAGCAGGATGCGGCCACATTTTCCTAGTATAGAGCTAACATGGATGACAGCGCTTCATAGCTTCCACACAATCTTTGAAGATCGTGGGCCAGAAATAACCTGCACATAAAATATTATGGGTTTTTGCTAACCTAGATAAATGACCTCCACATGCTCCACTATGGGAATCATTTAGGACATGCTCAACCTCCTTGTGGGTGAGGCATAGATGCAAAATAGAATCTACCCCACTTCAATATAAAGAAACACTAATGATCAAGTAGTTTTTCGCATTGAAACACAATTTGTGTCGCTCTTCCCGTGAGAAGGACGCAGGACATTTCAAAGTCTGGAGATATATAAGGATATATCCATACCAGGGATCAGAGCTGGAAATTAGAAACATATACTCTGTTGGGCCAGGAAAAGTGCACAAGGAAGGATCTAACATGCAAGAAAAAGAGGAAAAGCACGTGCACGACAGGGATAAAAGTAGGTCAAGAAAGAAACAAAAGGAACTAGTGCATAAAGATAAAACATGTGCATGGCGGAGGAAAAGCAGAGTAAGAGCTGCGATAAGGATAGCTTCCACAAGGAAAATCACATCCAGAGTTGGTGGAAGATGCAGGTAGAAGAGTTATTGCTGGACAAGCGAAAGTCAAGGAATACTGTAGAAGGATGAACCATCAGAATATGGAAGGACAATTTTGCGGCTAGTTATGACTGGTATAGAAGACTGAAAGACATTTTCGCGACTAGTTAAGGTTGTGGTTAATTCATTACAATACTTTCACCGCTAGGTATGGGCCGACTTTAAATGTAAAATAGATATTTTGTATCTACTTGAGTTTGTAATAACCGATCTGTACTCAGTCGACCCTGCGTGGTCTTGAAAATGCTATAAATAGAAGGAACCCGCTCTGTATAAGGATTATCCTAGCTTATCTTAGATTGGATGTCATTAGATTCAGTTCAGTAAGATAGATGAATTTAGAAGAGTAGACGTTTTATTGACTCAAAAGAAGAGTCTAATAGAGGGAGAAGGCTGTTGAGCAGTGGATCTTGCAGCTATGTGCGCAGACCTCTAGTAAAGTAGAAGAGTCGATCCAGGCTGTGTGCGGATCAGTAGGAGTAGATAGAGAATAAACTAGAGAGCATGAGAGAAATAATATTGAGTCAGAAAGACATATCTTAAGAACAGTCTGCAAGGTTCTACCTATATTTCTCATGCGAGATGAAGAGCATCTTGGTGGTTTTTCCGAGATGGGTTTCCACGTTATTTCCTATGTTATATGGATGAATGTTGTTGTATGTTGAATGTTTAGGTGAATGTTTTATTATCTTACATTATCCTAGTTACAGTTGTTGTTGAATGTATGTCGTAGTATGAATAGATGACTGTTTAAAAGTATTGTTGAATTCTTGTGTATGAGTTCGTGGTTAATCTGCTAAGTTAAAATATAAGTCGCACACTGTTTGTTAAGTATAAGGAATCGGCTGCGTTTCACAGTTGCGCCAATATTTAAAGATAAGGACAAGGTCATGTCGCGTGGTTGACCTATGGAACTTGGTTGTGTCGTTGTCACAGAGTAAAAGACTCCATCCCATCGTCTTTGTTGAGCGCCTTTTCCACGTTCCAAGAGACTATAATCCCTCACAAACTGTGGAAACATGGTTCTGGAAGTTACCCATTAATATATATCGGGTGAGACTGTGCCTGCCTCATGGGAATTACTGACTGATTTTGCTCTGTCAGGATGATGTCTTTTGGTGTCCTGTTGGTATTGTGTTGTTGTTGAACCATGGGTCGAGACAAGGAGGAGAAAGAGGCCAACAAATGGTTTTGTTGTCGGGACTGTTAACCATTTGAGTCGAGGAAAATGTTGTGGAATCCAACAAAGAATGAGATAGAGGATTGGCTGGAGTCTAAGATGCTAACATTTGCACAAGAAGAGAGCGCAGGATCTCAGTTGAGCATTAAAAAATGGGTGGATGAATACATATATTCATATATTCATGAGATCTTCTTCGCAAAGTTTTCCCTTGTGCTGCACGAGTCGCTATCAAGATTGGCAAGAAGGCAGACAAAATTCCATAGAAAAGAAGCAGTCGAGTGGAGTGATTGTTGTAAAGGAAAGTATCCTATGGATAGGGTTTAAGAGGTCATCAACATACTGGGGTTGAAAGAGAGATGCGCAATGTTCAGCAAACATATATAAGCAAGGTTCAAAGATTAGAATGTTTCATACCTTAGCCAAACGAAGGTTGATCCAAGCTGCCCTTCAATCCTCTTCTTGCTCCTCTTGCTCCTCTTGCTCCAAGAGACCTGTAAAACGAATTATACCTTCCTCAAACCATTATGGCCACATATAAAGAAATGATAATCAAATAAACATGAAACAATGATATGATTAACATCATAATATGATCATAAACAGAGATTCAATCACACATTGAACAATGATTTGGGAAGAAGAAGGACATCACATCTTTATTAATCTTGAAAACAAGTACAAGTATACCTTCTCTTCAAGTTTGGCACCTCACGAAACCTTGATCTGGTTCTGTTGCTTCTCTTCTCCAAGGAACTCAGCCTCCAAGCTCTGCAACACAAGGAGAATGCTTCTAGGGAAAAGGTGTGGGCTAAGAGAGCTCCAAATCCTTCAGCATAACAATGCAAAGATTCAATCCCCTCTCATGGAACTCCCTACCTCTATTTATATGGTTAATGAAGAGTTAGGGGTGAAGACAAAGTAGTTACAACTGAAGGAGTCAGTTGCATAACTACCCAAACTACCCGAAATTCAAAAGACGTGTTTTTTGACATTTTTAAGAGGCGTACGTGGGTTGCGGAAACAATAGTTGCGTACACGAGAAATACACGTGGGTCGCCAATACAAAAATTCATGTATATATAGCAACTCGCGTACATACGTGGGTATTATAGAGAGCAAGTTGTGTACGTACGCGGGTTTTCCCTAAGGCAACTCGCGTATAGACAAAAAACTCATTTTTAGGGTATATCTGGGCATTTTCAGACTTTGGTGTCTTCTAGAAAGTTTTAGCTAACAGAAATATATTTCCAACAGTGCAAAGATGAGGTCAAATGGAGTTACAAAACTAAAGATATAGGTCCTCCAAGTTAGGTGTTGTTTCAGTGACTTTTCATGAAGTGTCGTCATGGAAGTGTCTACATGCGACGGAATCATGGGAAAGTGGTCACAGGTAGAGATGTGTCATTTTGAGCTATAACAGATGCCCCTTAATGTGTGAGGTTAGAGGGGAAGACAATAGCTGAAATACATTATAAAGGAAACAGCTGAGTATGGAGAGAGAAGAGAATCCAAGATCGAAAGGCTCGAACAAAGGTACCTGTAAGAGAGATAAATGTCAAAAAAAACTGATCTATAGGACATACAAGTCCATATACAAAACATCGCCATAAAGATATAGGCGGATCCAACATATGTATAGCTGATGAAACTATCATGGTCGCTCAATATACAAAAATGCGTCATATCAAATCTAAAGGAGTCATGGCCACAAATGAACAAGGTGGATCCATACTCGACAATCGATCATAGCCACAAAAATACAAGGTGGATCTATGTCTCAGCAAAATGTCATATAAAATGTAACAAGGTCTTGCACAACTTGGGAAATAGCAAAAATAATGATGCTACTGTCAGCCCAAGGTCTTCAATCCAAACTGCCCAAAAAAAAGGTACGAATCCTAACCATGCGAATAAAGGAGCTGAAGTCGAACATGGAGTAAATCGTTTGATTACCGGTCAATAATGAGAACCGTTAACAAACATGAGGGAAACCACCATTAATGAAAATGGTCCCCAAGGTACCTAGTACATTCTAACAAGTGTGATTACAAGGACTTGAAGTCGAACACTTGAAGAATCCATTGAGTAGGAGACATTAAGGTATTCCCACTACCCAATAGCGAGGGAAATTGCCACTGATGACTACAATCCCCAAGGTACTGTCATAAAACTCTAAATCTCATCCCCAGAGCAAGATGTGTTGTAGTTGATAGGAAGAGATCCGTTGGAAGGAAGGCATTAAGGCATCCTTCATCATCCAACACGAGGTAAGTCAAAGACTAATTGGATCTGGAATTGGTACTGAATTTCATGACAAGGACCACCGAAGACATGATGTAATGAACTGATACCAGGGAACGACTGACACAAAAGGTCAAGGCAACTGCAGAATGGCCGACAAAGGTTTAATCCTTGAACAATGAGCACGACACAAAAGTGACTTAGGTAGAATTTGACACAAAAGGACCAATGAAACAAATCTGCAATGTAGGAGACATTGACAGATTCCCCATATAATTGGAAAAGAAACCAACTGAAGGAGTAAAAACTCTGAATCGGGATAAGATCAAAAAACTAGGACCCAACTGTTGATAGACTCAAAACTGGTGCTTTGTTTAAGGAAACAAGACTTGCTGCCATGATGTAAAAAACATGTGAATGAACTTCCCTTCCCCTCTTTCTTGTAAAGGTTTAACAAGTCCAAGAAAGAAAACTCGGGACCATCTTCATATTTGGCAAGCTCGAAGAAAAGAAAGAAGAATGCTTGATAAAGCACTGATTCGTGGATTTTATGAGCCCGAACTAGTACATGCTCGACGATGTTTTCATAGTTTAGAGAGTCTGAAAACTCCAAAGAAGACTCTAGGGGGGTCCTTTTTCGTACAATTTAGTCTCCTAAGGCCGAAAAAGTATAAAACATACCAAAGAAGAACTCTCTTAACTTCCAAAGAACAAAAGGCGCAACTTTTTCGTACTTAGTCAGGAAGGTCCAAAAAAGGTTAAATTGCCACCTACCCAACACTCCTTCAAAAGTAGCATATAGCCTGATTTTTACGAGTGTGAAGGAAGGAAATATCACTCGGAAAGATCCATTTGATTACGAGAAATGGGGCTTACAACAATAAAATCGATGCTTTGTTCTTTAATGTTTAACGAGCATGACAAAGACATAAAGTACACTCGGAATCTTTTTCATGTTTTGGTCCAGAGCACGAAAAAGAGAAAATTAAGCTCATACTGGGGGTTCCTTTTCCGTAAGTTTAGTCCCTCAGGTCCGAAAAAGCGATAAACCTATGCCTGAGAATACTCTTCTCAATTCCAAAGAAAAGAGAGTGTTCCTTTCTCGTATTATTCCACATGGTCCGAGAAAGAGATAACCTACCACCAATGTGGATGCCCATTCACATATTCTTAACGAGCCTGAACGGACAAGTTTACTCGGTAGTCACGTCTATTTTGAGGAGTTAGAACTGGGCCTAAAGAAACTCAAAATATTTCCCGTGAAGTTTTAACGAGTCCGAAAAAGTCAACTCGTGGCCTCCTTACTGTTTTTAACGAGCTCGAAGGAGAGCAAAAAGAATGCTCTAAATGCGAGGAGATGAGTGTCATAAACAGGAAAAACTAGTTACAAGCGCAAGGAACAAACCTATGCATAATGCAAGGAACATGAGCAGGATAAAGACACTCGGGGAACGTCTCCTCAAGGTAAAAGGTGTCAAGTTGCAAAGGAAAAATGATACAAGGCCAGGCGATAATGAGAACAAAGATGAGGGCTTATACAATGAGCTAAAAGCGTGGAAGCCGGCATCAGGCTCATAAGCGTAAGCAGGGCACATGCAAATGCAATTACAACTTGAAACACAAGGTGAGGCCAGTAAACAGTTGTGAATCCAACTACAAATCCTGTCTCCAAGAAACAACAACATGAGGATCATATTCAGAAGAAAAGATCCGATGCAGGTCACTTTGGAAGAAACACATGTGACTTTGCTATCTTCTACAAAAGGTAAAGTCAAGGCAGAATCAACCGAAGAAGATTCTATAGAACCAAGGCTCAAGGGTTTATAATCAGTAAAATCAACCTCAAAAGGAGAGCAAAGATCAACAAGGGAGATAGAGTCTGCAGGAACAAACTCAGTATCACAGGAGTTGAAAAATTCATAGGAAAAATCAAACTCATCAGGATCACTGACTTGTTGTTCAAAGGAAGATCCAAAAGACTCAACAAGACCAACATAAGAAGAAAGGTCAGGCTTACTAGGAAAATCAGGGTTAGACTTAGTCACAACTGAACCAACATCCAAAAGAAGATCAGACTGTATCAAAGACTCTAGGAAGACTTCATCTGAAGGAAGGAGATCATCCGAGATAGGACACATGTCTAAACTTTCAAATGGATCGACAAAGTGGAGATTAGGCCCCACAGTCTATATAGGATGACTCACTTGGTCAACTCCTGGGACCAAGTCCCAAGAAGGTAAGCATGAAAACAGAGGCTGCTTCTCAGTAGCAATTGAACGCAAAGGACATGAGGCCACATAGTTCACCTGTGGCGGGGGAGGGTCTATAGAAACACTGGGAATGAATAAAGGAAAGACCTGGTCTCTAGTTGGGTCAGGAGACGGATCAAGAAAATCCAACTGATCGATAGTGACAATTTCTTCACCATGATTAAAGTACATCACACGAAAGAATGTTGACACCACAAATTGCATGGCATAGATATAATTAGGTCCAAGGAGCATATTAATGTCCATGGGGTCTTCTATCACCATGAAGTCAACTAAGACGGTCTTCCCACGCAAAGTAACAGGTGTTTGAGCAAGAATTCCCAAGGCTATACTAGTTCTTCTATCAAATGCTAGTAACTGACTAGCAATCGACACAAGGCTGGGAGATCCCATGCCTCGCCAAGCACAAGAAGAAAAAATACTAACTGAGGCTCCTTCATCAACAATACAATGAGCAATCGTGTATGATTCAACTTTGACCTTTATCTAGAAAGGTGCATCGGAAGGAAGGCACGACTCAACTAGGCTATCCCGATCAAAGAAAGCAATCCGAGAGCTTCGTGGGGGTTGATCCGAAACGAGTTCAGTGCCCCCTTGTTCAGTAAGTTCTGAACTGGCAGTGAAGAAAATGTGACTAGCAGACACTTCACTCTCCAAAGGAAGAGTGGGATTGATCGACAATGGCATCGATTCAACCGCTTCATGAAAGTCACTCTCTGAAGAGAGAGTGGGATTGACCAAAGATGACATTGGTTCAATCACATTAGGATCACTCTCGGAAAGGAGAGTGGGATCGACCAAAGCTGAGATTGGTTCGACCACTTGATCAACCAAAGGTTGAGTAGGTTGTTGAGAAACTATAGGTTGTTTAGGAGAAGGAAATTCTTGAGTCTCGGACCACACTCTTCGCACCTCTGCAATAGCAGGGCACTGGTGAGTAAGATGATCTCCCTCGCATAACTTACAAGGGAACTTAAGTTTGCACTTCAAATGACCAGTTTTCTCAACAGTGTCAACATGACTAGCAGTGGCTGACTGTTTTCTCTCAACATGACCTACAGAGGTTGAGATCTTGCCTCCAGCATGAAATACAGAGGCTGGGTGACTGGGTCCAACCTGACTAAGAGAGGTTGGTTGTTGAAAAGATTCAGAATGTTCAAAAATGGGATGACCATGAAACCAAACTCTTCGCACCTCCACGATAGAAGGGAATTTATAAGTAAGGTGGTCTCCCTCACAAAGCTTACAAGGAAACTTAGGCTTGTGTTTTGAACGGGTAGTCTTTTCAACAGTGTCAACATGACTCATAGTGGCTGATGGATTGTCTTCAGCATGAACCACAGAGGCTGAGAGACTGCCCCCAGCATGACTTGCAGAGGCTGAGAGACTGCCCCCAGCATGAATTGTAGAGGCTGAGAGACTGGGTTCAACATGACTTGTAGAGGTTGGACGAGCACCACTAGCATGAACAATAGAGGCTGAATGGTTAGGATCAACATGTTTTGTAGCAGTTGAGTGTGTGCCCCCAGCATGAACCATAGAGGTTGGGTGGATGGATCCAACATGAATTATAGAGGTTGGACGGGGAGGTTCAAATTGAACATCAGAGGTTGAATGGGTGCCCTCAGCATAAACTACAGAGGCTAGGTGACTGGATCCAACATGAACTGGAAAGGTTGGAAGGATCCCACCATCATGATCAACAGATGCTAGATGGTGAAGATCAACTTGACTTGCAGAGGTTGAGTGCTTAGATCCAACATGACCTATAGAGGTTAGATAGGTGCCCCCATCATGAACTGCAGAGGCTGGGTGGTGAGGTTCAAATTGACTTGCAGAGGTTGAATGGGTGCCCCCTTTCTTATGTGCCTTCTTCCTATTCCTCCTTCTTTTACTTCTTTTAGACTGTCAGTTATTAGTATCAGTACTTTCACCGCATGAGGTAGAAGGAGGAGGAGAATCAACTACAGGTGAAGGGGAAGTAGTGTTTTGATGTCTTTGATATAAGGATCTTACTTGAGAAGCATCAGGAGCATTCAGGACAGTTGGAGTGGAAAACAACCACACCGGTAGCCCAAGGGTGAATCCAGGTAGATTTAAGGTGGCCATCAAGGGAACACCAACATTCCCTGTGAGAGGAATAGTACAAGGAGTTCCCAGCATGGGGATCTCTTGGTTGGTGTTCAAAGGGGTGTTAGACATAGTTTCAAACAAGGAGACAAAGTCTAAGGTTGAAAGACAACCAAAATTACAAAGCACACACCTAAAGGCACACTAAGTACAGACAAACCACACAGCACTCACTAAAAATTCCTAAATCCAAATAGACAAACAGGTATAAGATACGCTTTCCAAAAGAAAGATGATAGACAGTTACTTAGCATCCATGTAGATGTTCTTAGGTACAAGCTGAGGAATCACCCACCGCCCTCCCACACCTTCTACCGGGGTTACCTTCCAAGTCCGTCCAAGGTCAACCAGAAATAGCCTTCCGGTGTACCTGTGTATGAACCCTAGATGTCAAAGAGACTAAAGGCTACCTTAACTATATTGAAATTATGGGGGGACAATCGCAAGCCTGATTCGTATGCATGGGAAGGGTAGCAAATCTTGAAACCCTGTCTAAGACAGAATGCCCAGATGCGTAAAAACCTTGGTCTATGCTTTGATAAGGAATCAGAGGGTTATCTCCTCAGTCCAAGCCTCCACGCAGCCTTGTGCTTAACTCCCGTTTGAGAGGAGCTTCCCAGATATAATCAACACAGAAAAGGGTTTACCTAGTGATTGGCCAACTACGTCTGAAATTTAAATACTTGTGGAGAGTTAAAAATCCCTATCCCACAAGTCTAGCCTAAGCTAGTAGGTGTATGATCCTATAAAATAAAACTTACTAATAGTTTTTAAATTATATCGTTTATTTCAAGGGTTTTTTTTAGTCAGAGGGTAAATGCCATGAAACTTATGTGGTGTTTTGACTCAAAGTTGAAACAAAATGACTAAGCAAAGAGAAATGAAATGCAAAAAGCAAAAACTATCCTCTTTATTTTTCAAAGAGAAAATTGAAAGCCACAAAAGAACAAATTCTTTTTATTTTTTATTTTTCAAAAACAATGATATGCTATGCAATCTAGACTAAAAACCTAATCTACATGCATTTAAAGCAAACATGTGTTTTTGTCTTTTTCTTTTATAACTGCAAAAGAGAAATCATCCTATCAACTAATGCAAGCAAGTACTGTAATCAAAGCAAATAGACAACTACTCTACACCCCACAAACAAACCCTAGGTTTCCCTAAAGTTAGATAGGAACCTCTCTTGAAAAGAAGGCTTACAAAGGTAAACAAGCCAACAAATTTGGAATGAAGAGACTGAGAAAAAAGACTGACATAAACAAAGGTCAAGAAGTCCCAAGTATCAATATAAACCTATAAAAAAAGGCTGCTCAGTACCTTTCCCAACAAGGTCAAGCTAAAGAAGGAGGTAGGGGGGAAAAGCAACAAAAAACAAGTATATGTTCTTTTTAATTTTCTTTTATAAATGCAAAAGAAAAACTACCTACAAAGCAAAGTATTCCGATAACAAGAACAAAGCAAAAGGAACTTTGCTATACAACCACCAAACAAACTCTAGAATGAACTAAAGTCAGTATAAACCCTACTTGGAAGGAAGGCTTGCATAAAAGACAAGTCAACTATTTTGGCATGGTGAAGTTAACCAACAGAAGAAGAAGGAAACCAACACCAACAAGATTCTAAACTTAGACAAAGATCACTGACATAGGCTGACAAGAAACATAAGCCAAAAAATCATGCCAAGCAAAGGAGGTGGGGGAAAAGAGCAAAGAGAAAACCCTAATGCTATAAAAGGATTACCACATAGATAAAGAACAACCAAAATGGATGACACTAACTCCTTGGAGTCATGCACCTACAGAGGAAACCAAAATACCTACCAAATAGCCCACAATAGTAGAAAGAACCACAAAAAAATGAGGAAAAACATTGTTTTAGGGGCACACGCGGGTTGTACTACTGACAGGTCGCGTGTCATACGTGGGTTGCCAATACCGCAAGTCACGTGTATAAGCACATGCGGGTTGTATAACTGACAAGTCGTGTATCATACGTGGTTTGAAAGTATAGACAGTCACGTGTACCAAACTAGACACGCGACTGTTCAGTCTGCAAGTCGCGTATGGGTGGAAAAGCTCCCAAAAGAGGTCAAAAACTACCTTAGGAAGGCAGGGGAAGTGTTCTATCAGACTTATAAGGTGTTCCTAAGTGGCAAGAAGGACCTAAAACAATGAAAAAGACTGAAAGAAAGACAGAGAAACCCCAAACAGACAAGGCTATCCTTAGCAGAGTCGCCAGTTCTGTTGTAAAGGAAAGTATCCTATGGCTAGGGTTTAAGAGGCCATCAACATACTGGGGTTGAAAGAGAGATGCACAATGTTCAGCAAGCATATATAAGCAAGTTTCAAAGATTATAATGGTTCATACCTTAGCCAAACGAAGGTTGATCCAAGCTGCCCTTCAATCCTCTTCTTGCTCCTCTTGCTCCTCTTGCTCCAAGAGACCTGCAAAACGAATTATACCTTCCTCAAACCATTATGACCACATATAAAGAAATGATAATCAAATAAACATGAAAAAATGATCTGATTAACATCATAATATGATCATAAACAGAGATTCAATCACACATTGAACAATGATTTGGGAAGAAGAAGGACATCACATCTTTATTAATCTTGAAAACAAGTACAAGTATACCTTCTCTTCAAGTTCAGCACCTCACGAAACCTTGATATGGTTCTGCTGCTTCTCTTCTCCAAGGAACTCAGCCTCCAGGCTCTGCAACACAAGGAGAATGCTTCTAGGGAAAAGGTGTGGGCAAAGAGAGCTCCAAATCCTCCAGCATAACAATGCAAAGATTCAAGTCCCCTCTCATGGACCTCCCTACCTCTATTTATATGGTTAAGGAAGAGTTAGGGGTGAAGACAAAGTAGTTACAACTAAAGGAGTCAGTTGCATAACTACCCAAACTACCCGAAATTCAAAAGACGTGTTTTTTGACATTTTTTAAAGGCGTACGCGGGTTGCAGAAACAACAGCCGCATACACGAGAAATACACGCGGGTTTCCAATACAGAAAGTCACGTATATATAGCAACTCGCGTACGTACGTGGGTATTATAGAGAGCAAGTCGCGTACGTACGTGGGTTTTCCCTAAGGCAACTCGCGTACAAACAAAAAACTCATTTTTAGGGTATATCTGGGCATTTTCAGACTTTGGTGTCTTCTAGAAAGTTTTAGCTAACAGAAATATATTTCCAACAGTGCAGAGATGAGGTCAAATGGAGTTACAGAACTAAATATATAGGTCCTCCAACTTAGGTTTTTTTTTCAGTGACTTTTCATGAAGTGTCGTCATGGAAGTGTCAACATGCGACGGAATCATGGGAAAGTGGTCACAGGAAGAGATGTGTCATTTTGAGCTATAACGGTGATCAATTGGTGCAGAAAGTAATCAATGTAAATAATACCATCTCTAGAGCTGTTTATTTTTGGGTGGATGGTATTTTGCAAGGATATATTACTGAGTTTGCAGTAGAGGCTATAACCTCATATATTGAGGCTGAAAGAATTTTTTTCTAAGGACCCCGAAGAAGATATTTGTTATCTCTCAGTATATGGATCAAGATGCTCGATTATGAGAAGGGTATCTTGCAGTTGAGTATTTGAGTCAAATACCACGGAGGAAGGCAAGAAAATGGGAAATGGTGAGTTGAGATGTTCCTAGGAAGTACAGAACCTAAACTAGAGGATGGATTCCTAAGGAGTGGAAGGAGATCCAGATTAGGGAAGAGAAGAAAGACAGAGTAAGGTCGATGAGCCCCTAGCCTATTCGAGGAGAGTGAGCATGAACTTCAGTCGCAGGTAGATGAAGGGTCTTGCAATGAAGAGGAGGACTATAACCCAATTTCAGAAGGAGAAGAAGGCTCTGTAGACACTGTCGAGTTACCAAGGTTAGGACGCAACTACATCACACCAAGAGTATCACCAGAGGTAAGGTCTAGAGCCTCATCTCCTGAAAGAGTTGTTAATATTGATAGTGCTAGCACTGCGATTAGTGTGCAAGAGAAAACAAGCCCACTTAATCAATAATCAGATAATCCCGACGCCAACTCAATGGCTGGGACGGATATTCAATTACCTAGATTCAATGGAAATGGAGCAGAAGATCCAGAGCAACATTGGTTTATCTATGAATCTATTTGGATGGTTCACTTAGTTTAGAATGCGGACTTAAAGAAAACACAGATGATCATGACTCTAAGGGGTCGTCCGCTGGATTCATTTATGAATTTCTACATAGTACCACCAGGAGTACCACGAAAAACCCTTGAAGAGATATGAGCCGCAATGATCTCTAAGTTCAAAAAACCTAAATCTGAGTCACAGTGTATCACCGAGATCAAGGAAATCAAGCAATAATTGGCCGAGGTGGTATGGGACATTGACCAAAGGTTTAAAAATATGATTTCCAAAGTAATTTTCTAGATGCCAGATGTACATCATAAAGAGTGGTTTATTTTTGCACTATTACCACACATCTGAGGTCCATTAATGCAACAAAAGATCGAGTTACAAATAGAAGCTCTAGAGTTAGAAATGAAGCTAGGGGCCTTACCAATTGACGATGGTGTTGCATGAATGGTGAAGATTCAGTCGCAGTTGGCTAATCTTATGATACAACTATAGGACATCAAGAAGGGTAAGGAAGCCCATGAATATTTATGGTGCATGAAATGCAGAACGGACGGACACACCAAGGATAACTATCTGACCTTCATGAATTATGTCTCATCCGGTGCGCCAAACCAGTTGAGTGCCCATGGACTCCCCTGGTGTCGCATATTCCATACTAGAGGAAATCATGACGAGGACTGTCTATATTTGCAAAAAATTGTAATCACTCCCGCAAACCTGTTCTGTAAATTTTTCAAGTCAGTAGGGCATGAAGAGAAATATTGTAGAGCATACCGGCTCCCGAAGGAAAAGACGATCGATACTTACTTAATGAAGAACGATGGCTAGACTCAAGTTGAACCAGTGCAACCATCATATCATCCTGCGTAGTTCCCACCCAACCAGTATCAAAACCAGTATCAGCCTCAGTATTCCCCACAACAACCATATGCGCAGAAAAATCACCTACAGCCGCAATATCAATAGAATCAATACCCATCGCAACAACGGTACCCTCACAAAAAAGGTGGGAGAAAATTTAGAGGCAGAGGAGGAGGAGGAGGATTTGGTATAGGTAAAGGAAAAGTTACATACTATAATTGTGGATAACCAGGACACTATGCCAGAGATTTCCTGGAACTTGTGAAGACATGTTCATACTATAAGGGATAGGACCATAATGTGGAGCAATGTCCTCAGTTGATTGCAAAGTGGTAGGCTAGGACCATCACAGGTCCTAACCCTGCGCAGAACCTGAACCTAAACCCAAATCCTAACTTGAACGTTTAGATGATTGTTACTGAGCTAAGAGATCCAAAAGTTGATTTCATGACATGAGGAGGTGCTACGACCAAAGAATATCTAGATACACCACAAGAACAACTGCAGCAACAAGTACGACCCACAACGTAGAAGAAGGTGCCATTCAATGTCCAGAAATAGAAGCAAGTATTCATGGACGTGCGACATGAGTTTGTGGATCCAGAAGAACCATCGACATTAGAAGAAGTCAGGGAGATGCCTAAACGATTTCAGTAGATATTTCAGAAGAAGAGTCCAAAAAAGGTTAGTAAACTCAAGACATTTCTATCAAGTTGCTTAGCATTAATTCAAGACAAAGATGTTATCGTAGAACTACAAGCACTGATAGAAAGAACACTAGTAGAGCCGCAGCCTTAAAATAAAATTAACTAGGTCATCAAGAAATTCAAAACTGGACACGAGTTAAGAATGACTACGCAGATAGGGGATTATGACATGGATTATATAATTTTAGACTTGGGCTCTGTTTTCAATATTTTGACATGAAAAAATGGGGAAAGTATGGGCAAGTTGCGCCTAGACTTGTCTCTAGTCCAGCTACGACTTGCAAATCAGGCGAAGGTTTTACCAATTGGTAGATTGAGTCTAGTTCCTGTCGACATTGAAGGGTTGTACATGTTTGCGGACTTTGAATTCATTAACATTGTTGATGAAACGAACCCATATCCCGCATCGTTGGGGATATATTGGGCCATAGACAATCAGAGCATTATCAATTTCAAAAAAAGGATCCTCTCATTTGAGGATAATGAGATGAGAGTAGTGTCTCCCATTGATCCATTGGAGGGACAGAGATACATTGAGCCCGTCTATATTAATCCGATAGTAGATGGAAACCTGAGATGGAAGAGTGCTAGTTCCTGCACATCAGACTCAGGAGAGGCCTTGGAAAACTGGCACAACTGGCTACATAAGGTCTCTATGAGGAGGTGTGCAATAATTACAAGATCTGTGTGATGGGTGGAAAATGAGCTATGAGAGTTGCTCACCTATGAGGGTTTACCTAAACTTGTGACTTTTTTAAGTGAGTTGAAGGACTTGTAACAGAGTCGTAGCACTTGTCTGCATTAGACCATGTACTAAAGGCTACATCCGCTAGATGGTGGGGTACACACAAGCATTTCATAACAGAATGGACATAATGCAGAAGGTTGATGGAAGTCAGATTTGATGAAGAAGTCACCACTATGAGCCACATATATACATGATTCTCAAGCCCTGTCGAGCACATCAATTAGTGTCACATCGTATTTGCAGAATACGCGCGATAGGAATGGGTCCATCATTTCATTCACACATTGGAAATGATACCTAGAACATGGTATGCATCTATGGAGTTGCGGAAAGGAATGCAATATTGGGAAGGGCTCGCTAAACAATTTAGGAAAAAATTTGAATTTGCTGATGAGAAACCGATAGTTGATGATGTGATTCAAATGATAAAGGAGAAGATATTTGCTGAAATCCATGTCGAAGAGGCTAATGCTCACCAGTGTAGCGCAACCATTCAGCAATGGATGGCTTCCTACAATCTAGCTGGAGAGCCAGATGATGATCCAACTAACATAAACATACCAGAATTAGAGGGCACACGCACAGTATAAGGAAGTGTTATTTCAAGTGACCAGTTCCTTAAGCCGTTGAAAATATTGAAAGTAAACATTGGGTCGCCAAAGAACCCAAAGTTCGCCAATATAGGAGATTATTGGGATGAAGAGACAACTGTGAAGATCACAAAATTATTGCATTAATATCAAGACCTATTCCCTACCAACTTTTCATAGATGAAGGGGATAGTAGGAGACCCTAGGGAGATGAAAATACCCCTGCGACTAGATGCTAAATCCACTAGACAACACCCGTATAGACTGAATCCAAGATATAAGGAAAAGGTAGAAACAAAATTGGATCGCATGCTTGATGCAGGAATCATTGAACCTATTGAGGAATCAGAGTGGATCAGTGCTATAGTGATATAGGATAAGAAAAAAATAGGAGAAGTTAGGATCTATGTCGACCTAAGAAAGATGAATGGTGCATGCTTGCACGATCCATTCCCAACACCATTTACGGATGAAGTACTTGAAAGCATCGGAGGACAAGAGATGTATTCATTAACCAATGGCTTCTCTGGCTATCATCAAGTCAGAATCGTGTAGGAGGATCACCACAAAATGACCTTCGTCATAGAATGTGGATGCTACCAGTATATGGTAATGCCCTTTAGACTCAAGAATGCACCTACTATTTTTTCTAGAATAGTAGTCTTCGCTTTTAAATATTTCATACATAAATTTCTTGATGTCTACTTTGATGATTGGACTATGTTTGGTCTATTAAGAGACCATATTGAGAGTCTATGCATGATGCTAGGATTCTGTCGCGAGTATCAGATTGCGATCAATTCTAAGAAACGTATTTTTTATGCACCATTTGGTGTTTTATTGGGTCACATAGTGTGTCGCAATGGTATTTTGGTCGACCCAACAAAAGTTGTGATTATCTTTGACTTACCACCACCTACATTAGTCACGCAACTTACATTAGTGTTAGGACATACATGCTACTATAGGAAGTTCATCAGAGGGTATGTAGAGACCACTGCACCTATGGAGAAATTGTTAAAGAAATATGCAAGGTTTTAGTGGACACTTGCTTGCTAGGAAATCTTGTACAAACTAAAGAACAAGATGACCACTGCACCAATACTTGTGTTCCCCGACTGGAAGAAGGAGTTCGATGTTCATGCTGACGCATCGTTTGTCGCACTTGGCATTGTCTTGACACAACCAGGAGAGGGTGTGCTAGACCACCCTATTTCTTTTTCTAGCATAAAACTGTCAACAATAGAAAAGAACTATACGATGATGGAAAGGGAAGGATTCGCTATGGTCTATGCACTTCAGAAGTTTCGACACTATCTGTTGGGTGGACATTTTTAGATGTATATTGATCATTCAACACTGAAATACCTAATCAACAAGCTAGTGTTGGGGGGGAAGATCTGTTGATGGCTTCTCCTATTTCAAGAATTTTACTTTGAGGTCATGGTTAAACCTACTTGATTGAATGTTGGTCCAGACCACCTATCACGGATAGCGAGTGATGAAGACCCAAACATCCTCGAAGATAATTTTCTCGATGCACACCTGTTTGCAGTTACCATCTTCAACGATTAGAACCATGAGTTTAATGCAATCATCCATTTTTTAAGTACATGCTATGAGCCTCCAGGATCCTCCACTTATGAGAAGAAACAATTGGTTGTCAAAGCTGCTGATTATACATTAATTATGGGACATCTGTATAATTTTGGCGCATATGAGATACTACGTCGTTGTGTTTTTTACTATGAAAGACCTTGGGTAATGAGAGAGGCACATGCTAGTTTCGTAGGAGGACACTATGCAGGAAATGCAACCATGCGCAAGATATTGCAGGAAGGGTTATGGTGGAAAACCATGCATATGGATACTAAGGGCCTCTGTAGGCATTGTGATATATGCCAGAGAATAGGAAAACCGTCACATTGCAGTGAGATGCCACTTGCACCACAGATAAGATTGCAAGAATTCAACAAGTGGGCCGTTGATTTTGTTGGACCAATCAGTCCACCAGGAAAGAGAATTGGTGCACACTACATTATCATTGCGATAGACTATTTAACTAGATGGGCTGAAGTCGTGCCTATTAAATATTGCACCATTGCGACTGCGGAGAAGTTTTTATTTGAAAATGTGGTGACTAGATTTGGATGCCCGAAAATTCTACTCAGTGACCAAGGTACGCATTTTGTTAACAAAATGATTGTTGAGATTACTGTAGAGTTTCATATCTAGTATAAGAAGATGACACTCTATCATCCTTAGGCGAATGGAACGGTCGAAGCCTTTAACAAGATTCTAGAGAATGCATTTACCAAGGTATGCAACATGAGCCAAGATGACTGGGATCAGAAGGTATCAGTTGTGTTATGGGCATATCGCACAACTTGCAAGTGACTAATAGGACACACCCCATTCATACTGGTATATGGATAGGAAGCTGTTTTTCCAATGGAGTCTACTGTTCCAATCCTATGGATTGCTACGCTAATGGATATGACCGACGAAGATGCTGTCGAGCAAAGGTTGTTGCAACTCGTTCATATGGAAGAGTAATGCTTCGTCATAGGATTTCATCAGATTGTTGAGAAGCAGAGAAAAAAATCATGGCATGATCGCCATATCCGAGTTAAACCATTCAAAGTCAGAGGACTTGTGTTGTTGTATGATAGTAGATTTTTCAAACATCCAGGAAAGTTGAAAACACATTGGTTAGAGCCATACATGATTGTGCACATCAGTGATGCAGGCGCAGTAAAACTATAGAAACTTGATTGAACATATGTCACAGGTATGGTGAATGCTAGTCTCTCGAAACCTTACTATGATGGCTGCGGCATGCCTAGCTAAAAATTGCGCCGTGTGGGAAAAAAAAAAGAGAAAGAGAAGAGAAGCGAAGAAGAGTAAATTGTTATGTCGCACGTTTACAGTGGAACCAACTAAAAGCACAGGAAAAGGTTGAAAGAACAGGAAAAGGAGGAATTGACAGGCTGACCGACCTTAAAACTGTGAATATTCAGAAAAGTTTGAGGATATTATGACAGCTAAGCATGATTAATTCGATGAGATACTAGGAGAATGATGGTGTGCTTTTTGGTCCCATCATTTGTCCTCATCATAACTACCATAACTGTCCGGAAAGGTACAACACAACACTCAAGTAGCTGAGTTAATGAAGGAATGCATCGACCAAGAATCCCGTGTGATCGATTAGACCTCAACCTCCCATCGCATGACAAATGCAGGACACATAAGTGACTTTAAATACAAGGGTTTTCCATCAAACAGTATTTTACGCACATAGAGAGAGAACGAGAAAACCAGAGTCGAGAGTTTATAGAGCTGAAGCCTATCACATAGTGAAATGACACCCATGGTAATAAAGATATCTAGTGCAAGTGAGCTATCCGACATAACTACCAACCCTGGGTGTCCAATTGAAGAGGATATCATATTTCCCGAAGTGTAGCAAGCAGAACAAGAACAAAAAATTGACCCAATGGCGCGAGCAAGAAAGTAGCTTGCTCCTGCGGCCCCTATTCCACCCCCTCATTCACCCTCCATTCCGAACCCTGTGAAAAACCCACCAATTGCATGCATGCAACAAGCTGTACCTCCTAGATAGGCCGAGAAGAGAGCACGTGGAGAGTTGTCCAGGACAAAACTGTTGAGAAAACGTAAGGCTAAGGCCGTTGTGGACAATCCTGCAAAAGAGCCGATGGAGGAGGACGTGCTGGAGGAAGAGATGATGGAGGAGGATTCTACACCTCACAAAGACCTGAAAGATGAGGAGGAAGAATAAATATTCATGCACTATGTTCGGCCAAGGAGATTCGAGGTGGAGCCACCGACGCTTCCCACAAAATTGCACATATTTTTAGTAGTACCCTAGATCCCTGAGAGCTTACCCCTTGTAATGGAAATAATGCCAAAGCTCACCAAGTTGGGATTTGAGGATTTCAACACTCACCTATAGCTAGGTTTGGAAAGAAAGAACCGCATGGTCATGATTAAGACTGGGCCAAATGGGCCCGAGGTTCTCAAACCAATGAAGTGGGCTACTAGTACCGACCAAGCAGGATTGATGAACTTGTTGTTCATGCCCCATTTTTTCCATAGTCTATAGGAAAAGAGGGTGCCTATGGCTCAATTGACCATACCCGGTCGATGTCAAGCTTATCTTGTCGATCATAGGACTACTAAATAAAGGACACAATCCCGCGCCATATTTGCACCAGAATAGGGATATCACCAAGATGAAGCAGAATTATAATCTGTAGTGTGCGGGTAGGGGATTATCGATTCCCCATATCGAATAAGCTAGTGTGCAGTTTTCCGCAAGGATCCTGTCATGCAAGATGTTGCACAAGATGAGGCCAAACGAATGCACCCTTGGAGCAGTAGAGCTTGCAGAGCAATGCGCACAAGGTGTGACTTTCAATTGGTCGCAGTTCTTACTGGATGAACTGATAGACGATGTAGCGCAGGCGCATGAGGACCGCAAATACAAATTTCACTACTCCTAGATGCTCATATTGATCTCATTCACTTGTGGGCCAACCCACCAAATTATGAGCCAATGGATATCCCACTAACTTTCCTAGGCGCAAAGCACCAGAATATGTGGGAGGATAAGAAAAATAAGATCTGCCAGACGGATAATAACATCGAGTTTTTTTTTTTGTTTTTTGTTTTTTCTGCATGCTAAGGTGCTATGTGATGTTATCAAGTGATCCCACCATGTGTGGGATGCAACGGTGCACATGTACATGTCATTCATCAATTTCCAAGTGGGTGCGCATAACATGATTTTGGATCTGAAGAAGGACCTGACCAATCAAGCACACCAGGAAGGGTTCATGATCACTGATGATGATGTGGATGCAATTTTCCAGGAGTGGCCAGATGAATGGTGTGACCCACTGGTAGAGCCACTTTCTAAAGGGAAAAACCAAGAATACCCACCAGCTGACCAAGGTGGAAACGCTGGCACAGGCGGCAATGGCAGAAATGGCCAAGGAAATAATGGAGGTGACGGTCAAGACAATTAGTTGCAAGAAGAAAAATATGATAAAATCGATGATGGTGGCTCCCATCAAAGCGATGAAGAGTAGACACCTACTAATGAGGACATACGTAACCACCAGAAAGAACAGAAATAACAGCGTGGGACATTGCACAAGAAGAGAAAATCTATCAAAACGGCTAACACAGATACATTGACTGAGGACGATATTCAAGCACTAGCAGGCACTATAGTCGATGTCACCAATAAAATCCTCGAGGTTCTCAATGTGTAGTAGGAAATCATCACTCGTTAAGTTGCAGAGAACCTCAATAAGCTAATAGATTCCATTAACGAGGTCAAAGCCACTGTCGATGCTGAGACATATGGCGTGGATCCCAACGTCTCGTTAGTTACACCAGAGATAGTGCCTCCAATCAAAGTACAAATCCATGGGCATGCAATGGAGACAAGGACGACGAGGGGTGCATTTGATGATGCTGTCAAAGAGATTGACACATTGCAGATCAAATTCTCCAAGCTCTCATTGGGAGAAGTATATGAGCTGCAGTAGGCAGCCGCGACTGAAATACGACTTCGAGAGAATGTTGTTGCATATCAGGAAACAAAATAGCAATGGAAGGCCAAACAGTGCAAGGCCCTCCTGAAAGATAAAGAACAAAAAATTATAGGATGCGAGCAAAGCCGCATTGCACTTGTTGAAGCCATTAAGGGCGCGGTCACAGAGTTCCCACCAGAAGCGGTCTAAGAAGACAAAGATTCAACTGCTAAGGTTTCTCGGCTATCACGGATTGCAGTGGACCTTAAGAATCAGGTTGAGGAGCTGCAAGAGAGGAAGATACTAGGCACACCACCTAAGGTGCTAGAGGAACAGAGAAGAGCAGCGTCTAAGGCTGTTGGGAAGATAAGCGCAAGAGAAAAACTATGCGCTAAGGCAGTTGAATCCGTTTCCAAAATATAGGAATCACTTCTAGAAGATGAGACTGGAGAGAAGATCAAGGGAAACATATTGCAAGCCGATGAGAAAATCACTGCGGCAATGGCAGAGATGAAGAAGCTGCCATTTCAGGAAAAGGTTACAAATATGACTGAGATCAAGCAGATGTAGCAGGAAGTACAAGCTCTCTGTGACCAAAAGTGGACTAGGGAAGCAGAGGTGGAGGCACACCAGTTGGAAGTAGTACGGATCATAGGCCTTATTAAGCCTGTGCAGCAAAAACTTCAGCATATGGTGCAATCACTAGAGCCAGGCCCATCGGAACATATCAGTTCCTACCGAGTGGAACAGTTGGTCGCACAAGTGGAGGAGGTAAAAACGAAAGTTGATAGAGTGTGACATATGGTGAAGAAATTCTAGGACAAGGTTGGTCCTCCCACACAGCCTAGGCCGAAGCCCAAGATGGAGGCTTAAGTCATGATAAGTCACATATTTTTGCGAACGTGTCCAATTTTGCTTAGTGGCTCAGGATGAGCCACATGTGAGTGTTGGGGGCCTGTTGGGCCAGGAAAAGTGCATAAGGAAGGATCTGACGCACAAGAAAAAGAGAAAAATGTGCACACGACAGGGATTAAAGCAGGTCAAGAAGGAAACAGAAGGAACCGGTGCAGAAATATAAAACATGCATGCGCTGAAGGAAAAGTAGAGTAAGAGTTGTGACAAGGATTGTTGCGACAAGGAAATGGACATCTAGATCAGTGGAAGAGGAACCTAGAAGTGTTATTGCTGGACAGGCAGGAGTCAAGGAATACTGCAAAAGGATGAACCAACATAAGATGGAAGGACATTTTTGTGGCTAGTTATGACTGGTACAAAAGACTGAAAGACGTTTCTGTGGCTAGTTAAGGCTATGGTTAATGCATTATAGGACTTTTGTGGCTAGGTGTGGGCTGAAATCAAATGTAACATAGATATTTTGTAGCTACTTGAGTCTGTAATAACTAAGTTGTATTCACTCAACCCTAAGTGGTCTTGAAATTTCTATAAATAGAAGGAACCCACTTTGTATAAGGGTTATCCTAGCTTAGCTTAGATTGGATGTCATTAGATTCAGTTCAGTAAGATAGATGCAGTTAGAAGAGTAGAAGTGTTGTTGAATAAAAAGAGGAGTCTAGTAGAGGGAGAAGTATGTTGAGCCGTGGATCTTGCAGCTGTGTGTGTAGACCGCTAGTAAAGTAGAAGAGTCGATCCAATATGTGTGCGGATCAGTAGGAGTAGATAGAGAATAAACCAGAGAGCATGAGAGCAAGAATATTGAGTCTGAAATACATATCTTAAGAACATTTTGCAAGTTGCAGGCTGCAAGGTGGTACCTATATTTCTAATGCCAGATGAAGAGCACCTTGGTGGTTTTTCCCAGATGGGTTTCCACATTATTTCCTATGTTATATGGATGAATTTTGTTGTATGGTGAATTTTTAGGTGAATCTTTACTTATGTTACATTATTCCAGCTACAGCTTTTTATGAATGTATGTCGCAGTATGAATGGATGACTGTTTAAAAGTATTGTTGAATTGTTGTGTATGAGTTCGTGGTTAATCTACTAAGTTAAAATATAAGTCGCACATTGTCTGTCAAGTATAAGGAATTGACCACATCGCACAATTGTGCCATTTGTTAAATATAAGGACAAGGTCGTGTCATTCGGTTGACCTATGGCACTTGGATGTGCCGTTGTCACAAAGTAAAACACTCCATCCCATTGTCTTTGTCGAGCGCCTTGGGCACGCACCAAGGGGCTATAATCCCTTTTCAACTGCGGAAACATGGTTCTGGTAGTTACCCATTGAGATATCTTGGGTTAGATTGCACCTGCCTCATGGTCATTGGTGGCTGATCTTGCTCTATCAGACCGATGCCTTTTGGTGTCTTATTGGTATTGTGTTTTTGTTGAATTGTGGGTTGATACAAGGAGGAAAAAGAGGCCAACATACTCATCTAGGAATGAATCATCCTCCGCAACTATATTTTCTTCCATAAGAAATTCTGAGATAACCTCTGCAAAATCTAAGGATTTTTTGGATTTAACAGATTGGAAATCCAAGTCAAACTCTTGGAGAAAGACCATCCACTTGTTGAAGTTTCCCCTGATTATGCATTGGGACGAAACATACTGAAAAGGATTTACATCTTCCACCATCGTGGCTATCCTCAGTAAAATGTAGTGATTTAACCTCTTAACAACATAAACAGTTGCCAATGCTAATTGGTCGACATGGGAGTATCTGAGTTCTGGACCAGCTAATGCGTGGTTGAGATAATAGACAACATGCTCTTGGAGCTTGTCATCCTCTTGAACCAATACTACCCCTATAGGTGACTCTGATGTAGCCAGATACAATATAAAGTATTTAGAGTAATCTTGGGGACGTAACAAAGGAGCTGACAGTAAATCCTTTTTTAATGCCTCAAATGCAAATTGTGCAGTTTCATCCCATAGAAATCGAGTGTCCTGTTTCAGCAAGCACATGAAAAATTTAGTAATATTGGCATAATTAACTATGAAACTTCAAAGGAAATTATATTTTCCCTGTAGACTCTGAAGTTTACTAATAGAACGAGGAGGAGGTAGATTTACAATAGCCTCAACTTTCAAAGGATCTACCTGAATTCCTTTATTTGACACGATAAACCCTAGTAGCTTTCCTGAATCAACACAGAAAACAAACTTGTGGGGATTCAAGCATATCTTATAATGTCTACATTGTTCAAAAATCATCCGAAGGTGATCTGTATGGTCCCTCCTCTTGTGAGGATGGGAAGGCAGATCAACCAAGTATGGCTCGACAATATTCTCGATGTCATGGAAAGAAAAGTTCATTGCCTATTGAAAGGTAGATCCGACATTTTTTAAACCAAAGGGCATTTTATTGTACACAAAAGTACCCCTAGGACAAATAAAATCCATTTTATGTTGGTCTCCTGGTTTAATTTGGATTTGATTATACATGGAAAATCCATCCATAAACGAAAAATACTTTGCTACCCGCACAAGTATCAATGATCTGATCAATGAAGGGCATGGGATAGTTATCCTTTGGACATGCTTTATTTAGGTCACGAAAATCAGTGCACACACGTATGGTCACTTTTTTTTAGCAACATGAATAGGAGTGGATACCCATTCCGTCAAAGCAATTGGGTAAATAAAATATGCTTTCAACAACTTCTCCACCTCAACCTTGACGGCTGCCACTTTTCACAGATTAACAGGTCGAATATTTTGTCAAACATGATTAGCATCAGGGTAACTCTAGATTTCACGTTCTACAATAGATGGATCTATTCCTGTCATCTCCTCATATGACAAGGAAAACACGTCGCGAAATTCCTTAAATAAGGTAGTATATATAACAATCTCCTCCGAAGAGTAGTTTGCACCAATATGCACATTTTATACAACATTAGGGTTTGGAGAGATGTTGGTTGGAAGGGTAACATAGATACTTTCCATATTCCCCTTAGTAAATATTCCCTCATTTGGTAAAGGATTAATCGGTGAATCAACACCCTTCGCCAGTCTCACATGGAACTCTTGGTTCTCAATCCTGCTGAACTTTGGAAGAAAGTAGGACTTTTGGTGAAAGTATTCACAAATATTATCTCACCCACTCATAGCTTCCAAAATTTCTTCATCCAAAGGAAAAACCATGTCAAAGCAGTCATATGAATATAAATATTTCTCCACCCAAGCGGTCAGATAAGCTTCATCTGGCTCCTCAGAAACCGAAGAAGGAGTCACAATAGAATCAACAATGGTGTTAACAATAACTTGATAAGCTACTTCCATTGCATATAAGGGAACTTGAGGTTCATGATGGGAAGGAAGGACCCAAGGATCATTTATATTGACAATCATCACAATAGACTTCCCCACACTCGTAGAACCTAGGTAGTTAATAGGGGAAGGGATATCAAATGTTCCCATCAAAGATGCATACATTCCAACCCCAAGCTCTCCTTAGACGGTTTGGTCTGATAAATAAAAGGTATAGTGGATTCATTAGTCTTTAAATGACCCTTCCAAGTGAAACTAAGTTGGTCAACAGTAACCAACTTCCCTTCATGTGGAAACACTACCACTCGAAGAACGATTGAGGAAATTGCACACATGGCGTAAGTCTAGCTTCTCCATAACAACAAGTTATAATCCAATGGGGAATCAATCACTTCTATTTCAACAACCACTTCTTTCCCTTCCAACTTTATCTCAAAATCTAGTAGAATACCATGCGGAAGGAAAGACTTTCCATCGAAAGAAGGAACTAAAGTGTTTGATGGAACTAGCTCTGGGGAACCTAAAGCTTTCAAACGAGACATTGAAATTACGCATGTGGAAGCACCTTCGTCAAGGACTATACATCCATTTGTTTTTCCACCATGGACTACATCAATTGACAAAGCCACATGATATGATAGGAAGATCTTAACATCTGAAAGATTAAACTTCGCCAGTAAGCTCAATGAATCTATGCTTCCTAAAGCTACTAAGAGGGAATCCCGCTGAGCAGGACAACTCTATAACACCTCCAATGCCGACATTGCACAAGGAGTTTGAGCCAAATATTCAACTATGGAATAGTTAGAAGTATCCCTAGAGTTAGGAATGTGAAATTATTTTTTAAAGACACCTTTCGGTATATTAGGCATTGGATCAGTAGGATTTTCAATAGTGAGAGGATTAGAAGTTTCACCAGTAGAATTACCCTTCTCAGGAGCCTTTGATTCATAATTATTGTTTCTTTTCTAGATTAAGGTGCTAGATCGTACCATATTGAAATAGTTTTTATTAGGAGGAGCACTAGAAGTGCCCTCGGCTACATTAGAAACAGAAGCTTTGTTCTGTCCTTGAGGAAATGGATCCTTCAGGACAACTAATTGTTGATTCTTCAACAACTTCTGAGCTTCACCCATAAGAGGGAAATGATGGGTTAGGTGGTCTCCCTGGCACAACTTACAGGGAAACTTAACCTTTTTCTTGTCTTGTTTACCCCCATCAACATTGTTTGTGGGTTTCTGCTTGTTTTGATTACCCTCACCCTTCTTCCCTTTCTTCTTTTTCCCACCGGGATACTAATTTCTCTTCTGAGAAGAATGTGCAAAAATAGTTTCATTTTGAGGTCAGGGGGTGGCAGCCTTTGCTACCTCTGCTGCATATTTCTTCACTGACAACTCATGGAGTTTCTTAGCCAGTGATTCTATAGTAGGAGAATTGAATGAACCAACCACACCATCAACATGGGGTCCAGGCTTGGGTTTTTCTACATTATTGGTAGACCATGGTGCCTAAGGTATGATTTCATACAAAATTTAAGACTGAGAATATATCAAGTCTAATTGGTGGGGCTTGAGGATAGCCTCTTTTTCTATGGTCACCCCAAAAGTGGATACATCCTTAGGAATATAAGGCGGTAAATATTTTAAGAACCACTCTAATAAAAACTCGGGGGGTATAGTGGGTTTAATAAGCATATTCCATCATTGCCACTCCTGCATGTGATCCAATATATGTGTGGCCTTGTTTTGTTGAAAATTTGACAACAAGTCTGTGCTAGCATCATACCGGACATGAAGCTGAAAGTGATTGAGGAACACAATTGCCAAATCCAAAAAACTGTCATATGCAGGATTGGGAAGTTCTATGTACCATTTGGCTACAACATGAGTCAAGTTTCTTTGGAAAATCCTCAACCGAACGGAGTCATCGTTTAGTGAGTTCGAAGAGCACCAAAGGTGAAAAGTGGTTATGTGTGGACTTGGATCTTTCCCAACTTATCCTTCAAACTTTAGAATGTCTGAAGGTAACTTAATAGGTACAAGTGGCCATGCCGCGCTATGATGCATGGGGTCATTCATCAACTTTGAAAAATATGGAAAGTTTAAAGTTGCTAGGAAAGGAAGCTTTTGCCTAAACGAGGTTTGAAAATAAGGATTCTCAGATGTAGAAGGACCTTCCCCTTGGTTCCCAAATGAAAAGGTGGGCTTTCCCCCAGTCACCAGTTGTGATGTAGTTGGACTACTCTCAAAGGGATTCCACCCAAAAGCCAGTGGATTACTTGTGTGTGGTGCATGATATGTGGTTCGAGCTGCTCCAGACGAAAGTGGAGTTTAGAAGACAAGAGAAGGTATCCCTCCACTGAAAATTGAAAAAGGAGAGCTCGTGAAATGGGACAAAACTAGTGTCTAGAAATTATGACCAAAATAATTTGTGTTTCCAGACCACATACCCACATATGTAGGGGTAGGACCTACATAAGAATTGGACGGGGGAATATGCCCCCCCCATTCCATGGAAAACCTTGGATGAACAAGGAGGATCCACTTGGACCGTTCTAAGCAGGATACATAAAGGAAGGAAAAGCAAAAGGTGCACTGGGAATACCAGTGACCACCCCACTAGATGGATCTACTACATTAGAGGGAGACGAGGGTTGAACCACTCGACTACTTGGTGAAAGGGGTGCAACAGATGCACTTGGTATTGGAGTACCTACCGGGGGAGGTGGGACTCCACCAGCCAAAATGGATGACGTTGGGGTAGAAATTCCCTGATCTCCAGAGCTAGACATATCTCTACTTAGTGGAACACCAATAGAAGGTGAACTAAAAGGGAAAACCTAGAAAATCACAGGATCATTCACATCAGTTAGAGGTGGGCTAAAATTTCTTGCAAACTCGTTAGCTTGCAATTCCTCAATCTCTACTGCAGATGTTTCTTCCTGATTAATCCTCAGTTTTGGTTCACTTGGAACTTCACTAACTACTACTGGTTCAAAATAAGCGTCAGTATCTAGTATCCTCCTTTGAGGGGGTGGCGGAGGCTCAACTGTATCAGATGGAGGAAGGTTTTGCAACCTTCTTGACCTAAGAAGAGGTTGGTCCTCCACAGCTATAAATTTGACTCACACACACCTAAAGGCCAACTATAGATAGACAAACCAAAAAACACTCACTAAAAATTTCCTAAAGTCACTGAGACATAGCAAATATAATATATTCCTTCCAAAGGAAAGCTTGGCATGATTAAGGCCCAGGTCCAACCAGTGAAGACTAAAATATGGTTACTTGGCATCCGGTGAATATGTTCTTGGGCACAAGAACTTGAATCACCCAACTGTTGTTGCTAGGAAAATGCACCTCTTGCTGACAAGAGTTGTTCCTCTAGGCCTGAATGGTTCAGATCTAGAAAAAATGAGTGACGACAGAGATGGAAGACTTCCTCTAGAGCTGGTAGATATATGGAATGAGTCCTTTGGCTATTTTGTAAAGTGATGTAGTTGCCTCCTATGGTGATGAATCTCCACGGATGTACCTGCACAAACACTTCAAACAAACAAGCAAAATAAAAGGTACCAGAATATAGTCTACAGTTCTATATTAGTTACTAAGGAATCCAATAGTAAAATGAATGATTACAACATAACACATTTTACGGGAAAGGAACCAACCTTGAATTAAAAATGAAAAATAAATATTGCAACAATTGCCTTAGTGTTGTGATACTCCTTCACATGCCATGCCTTGTCCTCAAATGTTCCAACTTGCTCCTTCTATGCTCATCCTAGATTTGTCCAGAATCTTAGTGCAACATCATAACCTTTCTCTCTCCCAACCATGGGGTATAAGCAAGGTTTTATAGGCCTTGGGAGGATAGGGATGGTTGACCAAATGGTGGGTGAGGTGGAAGGGAGATCTTACTAGGGGGGATCTCGAGTCCAGGTGGTCCACAAGAGTAGGAATGAGAGTTCCATGAAGTATTCCTTTAAGAAGCTTCGTGAATATTCTCTTTTTCTCTTTTTAACTCGAGCACCACTTTTCTTCCCTATAGACAGAGCGTTACCAGGGTGGAACCACACTTTGATCAAGGGGCATAGGCGGTGACACCGCTTATTGTCAAGAGATAATGGGCGTTACTGAAGAGGGTAATGCCTTTTGCATTGAGGGAAAAGGCAGTGCTAGACTCAAAATATGGAAAATATGAGTCTGGGCTAATGTCTAACTTCACAATTTGGGATTTGAGGGAAAATTCTGATGTTTTAGGCCTCAACACAAGATGGTGATGATATTTATGTTTAACAGAATGCATCCTAAAGCATGAGGCTAGAGGGATACGATGGGCGAGAGCTTTGAAAGAGAAAGTTATCACTTTGAGGAAAGAAATTGCTTGATAAAAGATCATCATCATCCAGGCTTCTGCAATACATCAATACTTTTTGACTCATATCCAAATGATTCCTCATCATGGCTGCAGACCAATACAAGGAATATCCATGAGGGAAATGAATAAGCTACTAGAATACAACGTAGATCCATGTGAAGAAGAATCAAACCTGGACATAGCTACCAGACAAAAAATGTAGATCTATGTCAAATGGACACAAATTTGAGCTTAGCCACGACCGTACAAATGTGGATCCATGCTAGGAATTATACAAAATACTCCATCACAACCTGGGGAAGGAAATGAGTGCTTAACAAACTCCTAGGGCCTTTGTCTCATCTTCCACAAAGTACAGTTCTATCCATGTGATTACAATGTTTTGATGTCGAACATGGTAGAAACCACTTGATTACCAGTCAATGATGATCAGAACCATTAACAAGTGCGAGGGAGATCACCATTGATTTCAATGATTCCCAAGGTACCCTAGTACAATCTCCTGAGTGTCAATAGATGCCTTGATGTTGAACACTCAGTTGAATCTTTCGATGAAAGGTCAATGATGTGAACCTATGTCATGAGTGAGAGAATCTATCATTAATGCATACAGATCTCAAGGTGTACTATCTTTTTTTTCTAAGACTAATTTCTGGATAATGATCTGATGTCGACAGGAATAGTCTCATCGAAGGAGGGCTATGATGAATCCCACATCGACGACATGAAACCTGGAACAAAGTTCTGGAATTTTGAGTATGATGTAACCATAGGAATGACTCAAAAGGTACTGACACAAAGGATGTTTTGACTACAGAGGTAAACTCTCAATTTGACTTCCCTTTGAACATCGGGCGGAATGACCGAAGACTTGGAAACATTGACTTAGACCATACGGATACCAAGACATAATGTGACGGTAAATGATGCATTCTTTGAAATACGCAAATGAGTGACATGAATCATGAAAGTGCATCGACTTGGAAGAAAGATGAAAACCCAATTGAATGAATGAAATGTAGACAAGTGCCATGTTCAAACATGACTTAGTAACTGTCATTTATTTGCAAAAATGAAATAGTTCCCTTCCCTTAATTTCCCCATCATGATTGATGAGTGCCTCTTTTAGTTTTTACGAGTCCAAAGAGGGTAAAAAACACTCGTTATAGATTATTCAGAGATAATTCCATTCTCATATGTTTCACAAACTTGAGAAAGGAGGGGTTCATTCCCAAAAGAGGGTATCTCAGTGTTTAGTTTAATGAGTGCCTTGAAAGTTAAATCGACATCGTTCATGTTTAGAGAGTCTGAACGAAAATGGAAGAAGACTACAAAGGGTCATTTTTTCATACAATTTAGTCTCTACGGCCTGAAAAAGTATCAAATAATACCTGAGAGAAATCTTCCAGTCATTATTGGCTGGAGCGCTCCTTTTTCGTAACTAGTCAATCCGAAATAAAAAAGGGGTAAACTACCGTCAGAAAGACGACTCTTCAAGTAATTTTATGAGCGTGAATAAGACAAGTTTGCTCGACAATCCTTTCATGTATTAGGAGAACAAAAAGAGTTTAAATAAGACTCCGTTAGGGTTTCTTTTTGCGGTGAATGGGTTTAATGAGCGTGAAAAGAAGCCAAAATGACTCGAAACTTTGATACTAGGTTTAAAGAGCACGATCGAAGTATCAAAATTAGCACTCAATGACTTTTTCCATTTTATGGAAGTATGAAAAAGTAAAAAACAAACTTACCCATAGTCAATACTATTCACTTTCATCCCTGCAAAAACTTTGTAAAAGACTATAAGCTCCCCAAAAATATTAAAATTGACTTTATAACTATAGAAAAGGGCATTTTTTAATGAAATAATTAAAAAATATTAAAATAATGTAAGAAAACCCTAAAAAATCTCAGATAAACGTCGAAAGAAATAGTAAAAACATTTCATTTTACCATTTACCAAGTTTGGAGAGCTACTTGGAGCAATTGTGTGCAGATTTTTGGTGGAGATTCCAAAGCTGTTACTTGTCCACTTTTCATTTTCTCTATCCCGGGTAGGAGCTAAAACCATTCTCATCATTCCTATTATTGAAAATTTTCTTTTCCAGTGCATTTAATGGGGTTTTGGGGATTTTTACCCAAGGGTAAAAATCGTATCCTGGGTAACATGCTTCTCCTTTGCGGGAAAAGTGGCACCTGTGGAAAATCGTGCTTTTTACACCTGCACAGGCACTGCCACTGCTATGTCTTAAGGAGATAGAAATGTTGCCACAAAGCACACCCAAGAAATGGATGCCCTAGAAAAAATAATGATTTTGAAGTATTTTAAAAGGTTGATTATGTGTCTAAATGCTTCAAAATTGGTTTTTGGCAGGTCATTTCAGTCAAAATGGTGGTGTGGAAGGAAAGACAACATGAGGATGATGATGGCAGAGCTAGGTTAGATGCGGCTTCTATAGCTGCTTTACAGGGTTGTTGCCTTTTGAAATTATTACATGCTCCCAGTATGATATCTCATGTAAAACTACTGGAATACATTTTGCGAACGTGGAACCCAAAACAACAATACTTTGAGGTGTGGCCCACATTCTTACAGTGGAGGTGGAAGATATTTACTTTCTTACTGGATTATCTAGGCGTGGAGTGCCAATCTCATTGATAGGTTCGAGGGTGATACATCACGACACAAGAACTCATAGTTCACCACTGTTTACCAGGAACTAAGATGCATGGGAAAAATATCCCAATCAAGGAAGAGATGGATTTTCCTCTTCGTACAATACCCTCACTATGCAGAGGGTTACAGGGAACCAAGGGGCGGACATGTTGTATGCCCTGGAGTCTATGGCACCCACGGTTTTTAACTGGGTTGAGGAATTACTGAGTGTGTTCAAAGATCAGCTGACTAAGTGTTAGTAGGGAGAGTTAAAATAGTTTGATTATGGGACTATCCTGCCATGTTTCTTTTCCGAGCCGGTACCTCTCCTGAGGCCATAGGTGGTTTTCAACGTGCTGAGAGATCGAGACCCCGACATACTGTGTTGGGTATCATGGCCCGCACTAGAGTCGAAGGAGCAAAGGTCAACTATGGGAACCCCTTTTTCCATTGGTCGGATGACCAAATCCTCATGATCGAGGATTATGCCTATGTTGGGACTAACTTCCTAGGAGATCCAGATCTACCTTTACCATCATATGCCCAATGGTGAAATATTGGTAAGAAAAATGCTCAAGATGTTGATTGTTTTAATGTTTTATGATTTTTTATACATGATGACAAGACCCAATTTTTTTCTGCAGACATTGGAGATGCATGACTTAGGGGTTCATCCCGAATGGACATGAGAGCGGGGGCTCACTTCGTAGATAGAGGAGATGATGAGTTAACCGAGTTGGAGGATAACCTCAACCAATTGACTATGGACATTCCAGATGCTGCTATAGATGACCTCCCTAGGAGGTACCAGAGACACACAGCTGGAGTGTCAGGTCGATTCATCCGCCTGCTACAGAGGGTATCCAAGGCTATAATGTGCTATCATGAGCACCACTAGATGTTCCACATGATGTATACACTGAAATCTAGCTAGCTTTAGGAATTTCTCCATTTTTGCATATTTGAAATACAGAGTGCTTCAGTCAGGGTCTTGTGACCATGTTTTTTGTAAAATACTTTATATATATATAGAGTTATTTACGATGTTTATAAGTGTTCAAATGGAAAATGATATTTACATGAGTTTTAATGTGTCTTTTACTGTTTATTTTATTTTACAATGGACCATGTTTTATTTATAAAATTTATGTATGGGCAATGTACCCGTCTAAAATGTAGTTTTCCAATGAGTTGATAACCGTGTTATAAAACCTAGGAATGCTCCTATAAGTGATTGATTCAAATGACCTTTATAACATACACACTCTTCGAAAAAGATGAATAAGTGTAGGGTTTCTTAGGGTATAAACATGGTTTAAATGACAAAACACTAGCTATGAGTCCATAAACACTACCAAATCATGAATGTCCCGAGATGAAGCCTCGATAAAAAAACCTATCACTACCTGATACTCAACGATGTTGTTGGTAGATGGACCAATACAAACCGCTCCTGATTTGACTAATTCATCTGTCGAGGAATACACACTAGTACATATGGGCGGATTTTTCCATGTTAGTTTTCCACATTTTTTTACTTTCGTGGAAAAATCAAGGGTAAATTATGCATTTTTACAATTTTTTTTAAGGAAGCCCCGACTTTCGTCGCTATATCCACGAGAAGGTAATATTAAGTTTGTTTATTTGGATAAGCCCGCGTTTATTTGGCAGTCAAACGCAACAAGCTGGGTCGAAGCTGGGTCGAAGGGTCTTGGAGAGGAGAATATAGCTGGGTTTTCACGAGCAGGAGAGGAGAGTAACAGGTCCATAAGCATGGGCTTGTGATCTAAGTTGTGCCATTTATATCTTTTGCGTTCAGGAATCATGGGGATGGTGGCAGGGTATCCAACTACTGACCCTAGCCCCAGGGAAACAGAGCTCACCCGAAATCTGCCACTCATCGAGGCAACTCCTGTGGGATTCAGAAATTACGATCTAAGGACAACAATTATAGTTTAGACAGAGGCCTGTCTGCATGTAAATCTTATCAAGGTAAAACTGTGAACCTCTCAGTAGATGGTCTTGTGATTTTTGGATATTCATCACTGATAACATTCCTAACCTAGGGTTTATGTTGTATTCTTCATGGCTTGGCGAACCTCCCTGTTTGGTGCACCTGGGAATAAATATGGCATGCAAATTCAATCGTAAGCGGTGGCCACAGGTAAGTAGGGTGGTACAGGAATTATGGAGAAGATCTCTCCTAATGACCTTCTAAGAATTTCAGAATTCTTGTCCAAGATTCTACCCTCTAATTTTAGATAGGGTTTCTGTGTTAACGCTGAATTGGGCGTAATATTCTTGTATACATCGAACTGGACATTAATTTTGTTTTTAAATTTTAAAACGGGGACCCAGGAATTTGGGACTGTGATATTTATTACACTCTTCATCAATTTCATAAGAATAGAGGTTAAATTTTGGTATTGGAAGAATGACTAGGGTTACCAATGGGATATATAAATATATATTAAAAAAAATTTAGGCATAGAGGCCCCTAAGGGTCTTAATGCACACACTTTTGGTCTGAGGCAAATTCTGGATGTGAGAAATTTGTAAGGATGCGAATTGCTTGAGAATGTCTGTTAAACATTCAAGGGAGATCCCACTTGGGCATGAAGTTACTCGTTAAAGACAATTACAAGTGCAGCTTGTACTCTCAAGATACAATCTAGGTCATACGGCTTTATATTGTTATTGGTGATTGCAATCTCCATTTTCAAAGGATTAGAAAGTAAAACAATGGAAACATCATGAACCCAAAAAGGTATACTGTATTTGTTGCTGTAGAAACACTAGTTGCATTAGATGCTTAAACACATGAGCATGAATCCTAAATAGTTAAAATGTTACTTGTTAATGATGTTTATATTGTATAATCCAAACACTTTCTTCAAGCTCTGTCAATTCAACTCTCAAAAAATAGTCCAAATACTTCCCTTACAAGATCATCCAATATTCTCCAAAGGCTCAAGCCTCAAACTTCCTTTCATAACAACCCTTGACTATCCTTTAACCCACTAAAAATGTGTGCACAAGAAGCACTTCAAAATCTGTTAAGAGATTCTCAAATTCTGGCCTTGAAAAATGTGGTTACAAGTCTTTTCAAACAACAGTCAAAGCTCCCCACAAAAACTCTTCAATACTTTCCTCGAACAACATTTAAAATTTCTCACAATAAGGCACTGTAAATCAGCCTCAGAATCCCCGCAACAAATGCCTCAAACCCTGCCAAAAGATTGTCCAAAATATGAGCCAATTCTACCGTCTACAGGAGGCCAAACCTATGCCAAAAATATACCACAAATATACTCATACAAACAATCAAAATATGTCTTTTAGTGCCTTGGAAGACTTACTTTAAATTTGTCTAAATTAGTCATAAACACTCTCCAAAGTCTGTAATGAATCCTTCACACAGTCCTTCAAAATATGCCAGGGAACCCTTACAATAGTCTTACAAAATCCTTTAAATAGTCCCGCAACAACACTCTTCATCATCTACAATATACTAGGTGAATATGCAACTAAAAATATCCCCAAAAGAACCTATGAAAGTGTGCCAATACAATCCACAAGGCCGCCTTATGAAATGTTCAAGAATACCCTTGGAGAGTGTGCCAAAACTGTCTTAAGTCTGTCCTCATTGACAACTCACAAATATTTTCATTACCAGTCAAAATATTTCTTGAAGTGTGTGTCAAAGGAGTCACAAATTAATGCTCCAATCCCTTTCAAAAATAGTCAATTAACAACCAACCTTGCTCAAAATAATTGTTGAAGGGCGGGCCAATACAATCATACAATTCTGTCAACAAACCTCAGTGAAATGTTTATAATAAATATGCATAAAAGAACATGTTAAACCCAATCAACAACCTCTTCCAAATATGTTACATAATGGGCCGACGGAAAAATAGAGGTGTATTATCATAACGTAGGCTCAAGATGCCACTGCTACATAGAAAAATACCATGTTTTCTATTAGTGATAGCTAGGGTCAAGTGCACAAGATGAGGGGTTAAAAACACCTAGCGAACTCAAAGCAAGGAAACCCATAGCACAATCACAGACTACAATGCTAATGGATCGAAGCAAGGTGTGTCTTCTTGTTCAAGTTCTGTTAGGTATCCGGTACTTTTCTTCTCTAGTGAAAGCAAGCATCTTCTTTTGTATGAGGATTTCATAGATCAAACTACAATCCATGAATCCCTATCCCTTGAAGGTATGAGGATTTCATTATCTCAAGTGTTGAAGTTTTTAGGTCAATGAATTGGTTAACTATGTGTTGTTAAGGTCAAACCATGTTATACTTAGTCATATTCCTCCTAGACGAGTAGGACAAAAATTGGCTTGAACACAACACAATATATCTAGGGAAGTTGTGAAAATTCTCTATATCCATACATCATTATCCCATTTGTGAAAAGGGACTTTAATAGTATTTGGAGGCCTAATAGATTATACATGCAACTTATGATTAAACCGGCATTTGGTTTTGTTTGAGGTTCACAAATTATTTACACCTCATCCCATATGTCTCTCTCTTTATATGTTACTTGCATTTCTATCTCAAGTATAGTGGAGTGAGTCATTACATGGTGGTTTCTTAGAAGTTATAATATAGGAAACACAATGAAGGAGGACCGAGACTAGTGCTTATCCAAATTGGGAAAATGGAATAAATAAGAGACACAAAGAGGGATAAAAATAAATAAGAGACTAGGAAGTAATGTTTATCATTTTTCTATTGCAGCTCTTCTTTAATTTCTTTCAGAAGTAGGTTGCACTTGCTTCTTTTTAAAACTGAATCTAGGTGGCAAGCCATCAACTTCTTAGTGTATCAATAGAGGTCTAGGGTTAAGCAATACCTTATGGTCCTACTTCTTGACAATCTCGTGTCTGGTATGATATGTTCAAGGTCCTTATCAGGCCTCTTGCTAGTGGTGGTAGCCCTGTGACTCCTGACCTTCTCCTCCAAATTATGTAGTTGGTACACAGTGGTGGCCTTATGCCTGCCCTCAAAACCTTGCATGATGCATTGAGTCACAGTGATTTTTCCCTTGGTTTGAGTCTATCACATTTTAGCTTCTTGTTTTGCCTTTTGAGCATTGGGTTGGCTCTTGCTTTTAGGCTTGGGATGAGGTGGGTTAGCCTCGTGACCACGCCATTTGAGATTTTAACACACCTAACAATTCCCATGGTTTAACCGAATTTATTTCTTCACTTCGTTTGGCCACTTGGGCAGTCCTCGTCTGGGTATTATACTCATAGTTTGCAAGAAAATTTGGTGATGAAATTAATCACATAAATTCTACTGGTGAACAGTCTCTGACTGATTGCCTGCAGAGTTGAAGGAAGAAGCAGAAGAAGAAGAAGAACAGAAACCATGGCCACCTACAAGACCAGAATACCATCGTGCTTCCTTCTACTGGTCACGGCGTTTGTTTTGATGGATTTCCAGGGATTTCATAAGATCAGAGATGGGCAGTTGTCTAATGACATAATAAGTGAGAAAATTGCAGAAATTGAGAGTCTACGAGAGCAATTACAGGTGCCCAAATTCAATCTTAATACCCCAACTGGCCACTCTTATTTGTAGAACCTCTTTGGACCATAATCGACTTGGGTGATTGGGGTTTTCAGAATTAGCACACCTACTTATCGATCCAATGGACTGGGGTTTTCTCACCTACACTTGCCTACTCCTAGATTCGATGGCTTGGGGTTTGTTCACCTATGCCTACCTGCTTGCAGATTTGACAGGGTGGGGTTTCTCCAATGGCTGCACATTACCAATGCAGGGTCTACTATTTTGGTGAATGATGTTGGTGGGGCGTTTAGCTAAGCTTGCTCACAGATTTGACAGGGTGGGGTTTCTCAAACGGCTGCACATTATCAATGCAGGGTCTATGATTCTGGTGAATGATGTTGGTGGGGCGTTTAGCTAAGCTTGTTACCAGGTCCTTTCTATTTCCTCTTTTAAATTTTTTTGCTATTTCACATTAAGTTTTCAGCGTATATGGGCCATTTTCTTCCAAAACCAGGACTTTGGTTCACCTAGAAAGTTTTCAGAGTTTTTCAGGTTGCCTTCTAACAATATTTTCTAAATTTCCTGTGAGGTCTCTGTGAAGCTACAAAAGACAGCCCGAAATTTCACTGTAAACTTGCTCCTTTAAATCCAACACTTACACAGAAAGGGGAAATTGTACATTAGCAGACTCTAAATGGAAGCTATACAGATAGCCCAATTCCCTACCCCTCGCATAGGAAGAATTGCAAAAGAAAATCTCCACTCCACACACTGTAGTTTGAAGTCAGGTATTGATTTCATGAACCCAACTAGCATGTGGCATGAATGCATCATTTGGCAACAGTGAATCCTCAATTTTAGATTTTGGGGCCTCATTGGAACCTAAATCCTGGACTGCTGGGGAACCTATTGTTGTGATTGGCATAAATTCTTCCTGCCTCTTTGAAATGACACAGCTTGCAGTAGACAAATAAGCTGATGGAGATCTATTTGGGCTCTGTCTGATTTTTGCATCATCTTTTATAGGAGAAGGGTCAACCATAGTAGGCTGCCAATGCCCTACACTCACTATCACAGACTCATTTGCCACACCACTGGTTTCATTGGGAAATGGTATTGATGGACTACTGACTTTACACATGTATGTGTCAAGATGCTCACTCTGTGTCTTTTCAACATTCCTATAGTTTACTCCTTGTGCATTTCTTTCAGCAGCTCGTATAGCCTCTGCAGTCACTACAGCTACTGCAGCTTTATGGATAGCCAGATCTGCCTTCTGAAGTAACCTTTGAGCTTTAGCACGTTTCACTGCAGCGAGTTCAGCTGCAGCTCATGTGGCATCTTTGGCCTCCTGAACCCTTAGTTCTACATCATAATCATAAGCTGGATAAGCGTGTCTTGAATTCACGCTTGGAAAGTTATACTTGGGCAAAGTACCAAAATCATTCCATTGATCACCAGAAGTTGTTTCTGAAGAATGAGAAGCATATTGCTTTCTATGGTGTGAGTCACAATGGGATAATCCATCCCTTTGTACGTCTTTAGAGGCCTCAAGCATTCTCATTCTCTTTGATTTCTTTTGACTCAGCTTCATCTTCTGCTTTTGCTGGCAGGTATTATTCATCTCAAATCTGAAATCCATAGAATCCAACTATGTGGCTGCCTCTAACGAAACTGCACCAGTGCTTCCAGGTTGAGAATGATTATCAATGTGTGGAGGACTGGAGCTATACACATAACCCAAGGCATCTGAAGAATTGTCCTCTCCAATGCTCATCCCACCCTGCTTCCTGGTAGCTTGATAGATGCCACTCTCGTGATCTCTTAAAGTAATTTGCTTCCCAGCATTGAATTTCCTGTGAGGTATCTGTTTTTGTGTCTTCTAGATTGCTTTGCTTAAAGTGAGATGAATTGGGTGACTGAATGCCAATATACAAGAAAAATGCAATTGATGTTGATTCTCTGCCGTATTTCCATTAACCATGGAACCTTTAATAGTTACCCACTAGAAGATGAGTAACATTCCTTCCTTAGAAGTTAGGACTGACTAGACATGATCTAAAAGCTGTAAGTTCTTTTATTTTATTGCTGATAGTGAAAATACCAAATATTTATCAACTCGTGACAATGCACTTAGTGGTGGTTTTCGTTTATATTATCATTAAATTATCAAACTACATCATTATGACATTATGGCATATGCTGAAAATATGACTTTAAAGAAAATAAATTTTACAAGGGATTACAATTTCGAGCATAGCTTCCTTAACCTATTCCAAACATGTATTTCTTGTAGAAGTAAAACTGTATTGCAGGACACTAAATTTTTGTACTGCACTTTGTTCTGGGGCAAGTGAGGAGGACACTAAATTTTTGTATTGCACTCTGTTCTGGGTAAGATCTTATCTCTTAGGAGGTTCTTAAAATCCATTGTGTATCTCACTAAAAAGGCTATTATTCTATAGAAACATTCTATTTCTAATATGCTTTCTTTGTCCAGTGCTTGGGTGATCTCACCAAAGTGGCTGAAAGCAAGCTGCAGGGAAGGTAAATTTGTTGGTAAGCTGCAGGATTCATATTACATTTGTATATTTTATATAAAGTTGAAATAATAACCTTGCAAGTTGCACCTTTTGAAATATTATGTTGTGCTAAATGCATCTTAGGTGAAATTCCATATATATTGAAGGATAAAGATTTTGAGTCAAAATATGGTCTAAAAGTAGAAGATGTGGTTCTCAAAGCATGTGCTAATCCCCGTGAGCTACTCAAAGGTTTTGATGTGTTTCTTACACCACATGTTTAGCCAAAAGTGGAGGATCTTTCAGCCATTATCATGGCTGCAGGTGGCAAGGTAAGTATGTTTCTCATCATTAATTTTTCCGTAATAGTGTGGCATCAATCGTTGCTGACTTGAAACTGGCTTGTTAATGTGTTTTATACAGGCTGCGCTAAGTCTAGAAAAAGTGCAAAACCCTTCACACACTTTTGCTTTAACATGTGAGGAGGATATGTCAAAAGCTTTGGCAGCAGGAATAATGGGGATGCCAACGTATACCAGCGATTGGTTCATGTGCTGCATTATGAGACAAGAATTTGACTTCACAGCTCCACAATTCACAGAAACCTTATAACAGAACGAGTTCCTTGCTTCACATGCTATCAAATGTACTTTCCTGTAAATATCATTCGTCCTGCTTTCTATAATGGAATACACTTGACATTGTATTTGAACTAATTACTATGTTGGAGTTTCTTTCCTGTTTATATTTATAGATCAATTTCTTTTGTAACATCTATAATCTCTTGTTTTGTAACATCTATAATCTGTATAATTTCTTGTACTCTATCTTAGTAGTTTTAAGTTTAAATCATACACAGACCTTATGAGTTGTTCTTCCATTTCGTTCTTTTTTGCTTGTATACTAGTATAAATCTTCATGGCTGGTAGAAATCCAGGAACTTCATGGGGGATATCTACATATTTGGATCAAGATAATGGGAAAATGCTATAAAAGAGATGTTACTACTTATTGAAGAAGGTATCTTAATCAGTCCATTATTTTCAAGGAACAACCCTTGTTCATTCACTGTTAATTTTTGAAACAATGGCTTGTAAACTTGCATCTCAACATCCTTACCCATCTAGATCAGTGTATTTACAACTTCTAGTTGCTTTTCCCAAGAATCCATAGGGGTATTCAAGTCCCAATGGGACCTATCATCATTGAAATAGCCAGAATCCAACCTCAAAAGAATTCCTTTCTCTTGGTTCTCTCCATCTTCCTGTAAACCTGCAGCAGAGCAATCCCCAGCTACATAAGACATTTTACTACATCCAGTTGTCTCTAAATGAGTTCTAGATCCTGGAGCAATAGAGTTACAGCATAGGGCTAACTCCATTGATTCCTCTGTCTCCATGCATGTAATGTTATCTGTTCTGCTTAGATTATTACAATCTGAAATACCCTTGATTACATGGATTTCATTCTCTGCAGTGAGTAACAGATCACTCTGTAGCACATGGTCTCGTCTCCTAAATTCTTCTTCCTGTTTCATAGTGTCCATCCATGAATAAACTTCTTATTTATTATCTTGACTACCAATATCACCATCATTCAATATTTTAGGTGTAGGCTTAGGAGTCTTGAATTCCATCAATTCCACTTTGGGTACTCTGTCTTCCAAGCTGTTTCTCCCTGGTTTACCTATAGAAGCAGACATTGGAAATCTTGAATTTCCTGACAAATTAGCAATGCCAACATCCTATGGAAAATAACCTACTGAACTAGGAATTTTCAAGGTATTTTCATTCAAGGCTGACCAACAACCTCTGTGTATTTCTCGTGGAACTCGATATAAGAAAAGCCATTTAGTTGACGCCCACAGAAGGCCCTGCTGAATGGAATGGATGCCTGGAACTAACCTGCTCATCTATCCTGATAATAGTAATCTCGTCCCTTTCTATCTTTTTATAGGAAAAACACTTGTAATATGGTGTAGGCAAATTTTGTCTACACCAATGAACTTTCAGAAGATACACATCTCAACAAACTTTAAAGAATTTAGTAGTGACCATTTCTTGCCGAAGCTGTCTCAAATTGACTATCCCTGAGTTTCATTGTCGATCTGTCTAGCATAACTGGACCAACATCCTGATAGCCTTTGCGAACTGAGGGGACGTGAGAAGATGACCTTTGCATCTGTGCACTGGTGAAGCTTGACCTGACATCCACTGCTCCTTGCAAAGATTGTCTCCTTCTAAATGAGACTATATTCCTTTCATAAGAAGCTGGCCTCTGTTTAGGAGCACTTTGAGAACGAACCTTAGCTTTTGAAGATTCAGTATTAGCCATATAGTTGGGAAAGGCAAAATAACCCTCAAATAAACTCTCTGCGTATTCACTTCTAGGAGTAAATGGACCTCTTTTCCCTCCAAACTTAGCTGAACTGAATTGAGGACTATTTTGCACTGTTGAAAACACGTTGTCTTCTCCATAATCATAATCTTGATACATAGTTTCAGGGCTGAAATCTTGGGAAACTGGTGCATTCAATGCATCTGCTCCTGACTTAGGAACAGATAATCGATACAGTTCAGAAGTCATCCTCTGCAAAGATTCTGCAGAAGTAAAGACTTTGCAATGTGGCAGAGAGTGAGCTTGTTGTGAAGATTGAAGACGCCAGTTATCATGTGGAGGGTATTGGGTTGCAGAGGTCATGGGAGATATGCTCGGCTCCATAGAAAGAAAATCTGGCATTGATCCATTCCACTTCTTTGAACTTGATCTGTTTCTGTCCATCTCAATGATTTTTGTGCTTCCATCCAAGCTGTTGTTCTCCATTTCCTGTTCATTCAAATGATAGAAATAAGAGCTCTTCCATGAACGGAAACCACTCAATGTTAATGGTAGTTAGATTGTCCACATAAAACAAAAATATAATTCTGGATTGTTGCTGTTCTCTTCAGTTTTACTTCCAAGACCAGCAGCAACAGAAGGGGATTCTGACCTAGAAATAAAGAATATGTTGTAAGAGATTCTCTTAGATATTTGATATTGTCATACTTACCCGCTGAGGGAAACCATTAAATAATTCTCTCCCAGATTTCTATGTAGCATCTTGTCCGCTTTGTGGCTTTCCTTCCAGTTCATTCAAACTACCAGTGCTTGGGTTCCTTCTTTTCTGTGCAACGAAACACACACCATCAAGAACTTTGGCAGCTAAAACATTCTTCTTAATGTGTAAGGAAATAAGAAAGGCAAACAATTGCCATATAGATACAAGGAAAGCGAAACTGAAGGTAGTCTAGATGGAGGAAGATCTGCACCACAAGTGCAGGACAAAGTGGGAAAGAAAGCAGGTTGGAATGGTATTGATTCTAGTTTCTCTCATATTCACAAGAAACAGAAAACAGTAGACAAAATTTGCCTACACCATATAAGATACAGTGTAATCCAACAATGAAGGTTTATTTTGATGGTTGAGCATTTGACGTACTTTGTCATATGCAAGCTAGTTACAATAGAACATCTCAGCCCCAATTCATTACAAAAAAAGAGAAGCTAAACAGAAAACAAGCACTCAGGTGGACCAATTTCTATTCAAGCTCTTAAGAGCAAACAATAGATACCTAACCCCATTTACGGCTGTCGGATTTTTGGTCAAAATGTAGTAGTGATTGTATCTTTAGCCAAAGCTTCACATAATATTATGACCAAATAACAGGGCAATTTGTCTGTTATAACACCATGTTAGAAAATGGTATTGAACATTATTATTAGGAGATTAACAGTAAAACCCTAGCAAGAATAACCAGCACATCATAGAAAGAAAAATAGCCCAATGCATGGGCACATTACAAGATTGACAAAACTGTTTGGTTGGAGCTTCATATCCAAATAATTAGTAAAGGTCATCTATACTTGATGAATTACAAATGAGGCAAAGCCTCAAACATAAAGAAACAGGGTTTATATTAGCTGTCCCTAAGCTTACTAACATATGGGACCACAATCGCACCTAATAACTACTAGCAATGTGGGCTTTATCCACCCACTAATGGTGAGGCATAAATACATTACTGTCCGTTAGGGCCACAAGTCAATATTAGCCAACATATTTCCAACAATCGATAGTCAATATTCAAAATTAGTGCTGTCATAATATCATGAATAAGATAAGCTGCAACCTACTATTTGACGGATGTGAAATCATTCTATATGATAGTAAAATCAGGGCTATAAATATTCATGAATATGTATTAGCCAACTGAAAAGGTATCATCTGAGAAATCAATCATAATTTTTAAGGTCCTTTGGCTATGTTTACCTTTGGTTGCTGCCTTACAAAGGAGAATTCTTGAAATACATTACAAATGTCAGAAAATATATAAGAGGCTTATTCACTAGCAAAAGAATGCTGTAGCTGACATGCTAGTGAGCTTAAGTAGTGATAGACTCAACACCATGTCTTTCATAGTAGTTAATCCGTTGAATGTAATTGAATAGAGTTCCTGTTAGCTGGCCAAATTCCTTTTATCAATATAATATTATAAGCAAAACATGAGGAGGGTAGAATAGCTGAAAGTAGAGGGAATGCAGATTTCCAGATCAATGAACAAGGAAAAATCATAGGAACTTTGCCTAGTCTGCCCGTCGCAATTCCTGGGGTTTGCATTTAAAAAAAAAAAACTTATACAAAGCATGGATATAGCGATGGCAAGGCGTGGATACAGCGACGGTAAGGTGTGGATATAGCGATGGCAAGGCGTGGATACAACGATGGAAAGGCGTGGATATAGCGACGACAAGGCGTGGATACAGCGACGACCAGGCGTGGATATAGAGACGACAAGGCATGGATACAGCGACGACAAGGTGTGGATACAGAGACGGCAAGGTGTGGATATAGTGACGTCTTAGACATCTAACGAAATATAGAACATTGTCGCTCTTGCAATGAAAATTAGGGGTCGTCTCTATTGCGACAAAATTGTTTCCACGGAAAAAAAAACACTTAGACGTGGCAATATCCACGCTTTTCCATGGATATTGCCATGTTTTGCCGTGGAAAAATTGATCACTTGTACTAGTGACAAAACCCAAGGATCTGAAGCGAGGTTCAAGGTATAATGGAAAGCACCATGAACAAAACCATAAAATTTCGTCTGATATGCATAACCAAAACATGGTATAAACAGTACTGAAAGGAAACTCCAAACCATATTGAAAATCCAAAAACACACCAAAAATTCAAACAATATACATATATACAAGGTACCATACATAAATGAATTCAAGCATAGTATCTCTTCAGGTACAAAACATTGTGAGGTTTCCCGAAAGGTATCCCATCGTAGTCTACAAGCTTGTAGGCCCCTTTCTATAAAACTTTATTGACGATAAAGGGACCATACCACATAGATTCAAACTTCCCCTTCCTAAGATTTTCATGTCTCTGATCGTAAGTTAGAACCATGCCACCTTCATTAAATACACGAGGTTGAACATACTTATAGTACTGAGCCTTAATGCATTTTTTATGTGTCTCATTAGCCAAGGCAGCATCTCTTCTATTTTCATTAACGTTCATTAAGTACAAAAACTGTTCTTCTTCGATAGAAGTGTTTGGGAGAAGTTCTACTGCAAGTTTGAGTGATGGGATTTGACACTCGATAGGAAGGACAACTTCTAGTCCATAAACCAACTGAAAAGGTGTGAAACCAGTTGTTGTTTTAACAAAAGTCCTTTAAGCCCACAGTGCAGAAAACATAGACAAATTCTAGTTGGATTTGTGATCTCCAACCATCCTATGCAGCATAGTTTTCAAAACTTTGTTAATGGCCTCAACTTGAACATTAGCCTGTGATTAATACGGAGTTGAGTTTTCATGACGAAAACCTAGCTTAGCACTCAATTCAGCCATCATTTGATTGCAGAAATGAGATCTGTGGTCAGTGACTATGGCTTGCAGAACTCCAAACCTAGCTATCACATGGTTAAATAAAAAGAGGGAGGAATTTTTTCCATCCTTTGCATATGTAGGAATTGCCTCAACCCATTTTCTAAAGTAATCAATGACTACGATTATATAACCATGCCCCCCAATTGAGGTAGGCTTACAATGCATGAAATTAATACCCCACTTGGAGAAAGGGACAACAACAATGATGGGTATAAAGGAGCAGCATGGGTGCGCTTTTTAGCATAAAAGAGTTGAAAAGGTGGACATTTCTTAATGTCCTCATGACAATATTTGAAGATTGAGGGCCAAAAATATCCACCGTGAAGTATTTTCTGAGCTACCTTCATCCCATAAAGATGACCGCCACATGCTCTAGAGTGGCAATCATTCAAAACTTGTTCAGCCTCTTCATATGAAAGGCATCGTCGAATAATGGAGTCAATACCATGTCGATACAATGTACTATTTAAAATGAGATAATACTTTGTGTGGTGACGAATGTGATGACGATTGTCATGGGACATGTTGGACTGAAATATCTGGGTCTGGAGATAAATGATCAAATCTCCATACCATGGGTAGGTTGTGCTAATTAAGAACAAGAATTCATCTGAAAATGAATCGTTGGGCTCAACTTCCATCAAAGCACAGGAAATGTCACACATCAACTCCATGAAAACCAAGGAATTCTTTGAAGTAGCCTTAGTGAACTCGAGATCGAATTCCTGTAAGATAACGATCCAACGGGAATACTTTCCCCCTAATACCCGATGAGTTAGAATGTAATACATGGGGTTTTGATCCGCGAGAGTAATTGTGGTGCGAAGTAGGATGTAGTGATAAAAATTTTGCATAACAATGACCGTATACAAAGCTAGCTTCTCCACACGCAAGTAACGAGTTTCAGAGTCAAGAAGACTCTTACTTAGGTAATAAATCACGTGTTCTTGGCCATTAAGATCTTCCTGCACTAGAATCGTACCAATATTAGTAGTGGAGGAAACAACATACAAAATAAAGTCTTTTGAGTAATTTGGGGGGTGCAACACAGGTGAATGTGTCAAAGTGTGTTTCATATTGTCAAAATCTCTTTGGGTTTGGTCATCCCAAAAGAACAAAGTGTTCTTCTTAAGGAGACAGATATAGCCATGTGTTTTTTCTGCAAAGTTGCATACAAAATGACGAATAAAGTTTTCGTTCCTCTGTAAACTTTGGAGTTTAATGATATTAGATGGGGTGGGTAAGGCCAAAATAGAATCAATTTTAAAAGGATCTATAGGGATGTCATATTTGGAAACCACAAATCCAAGAAGACGTCTAGTCTCAACATAAAAGACACATTTGTGTATATTAAGCCGAATATTATAATCACGACACCTAAGGAAAATGTCTCTAAGGTGCCCTGGTTGGTCCTCCCATTGCTGTGAATGAGCAGGGAGATAATCCACATAAAGCTCTACGATGTGCTTGATATCATGAAAAGCATAGGACACAGCACGCTGGAACGTAGCTCCGATGTTTTTTAAACAAAATGGTAACTTTTGATACGCAAAGGTTCCCCACGGAAAAATGAATGTCATTTTATGCTGATCGACGGGTAGAATTTCTATCTTATTGTAATCAAAAAATCCATCCATAAAAGAAAATATGACACTCCCAGCACAATTATCGATGATTTGATCGATGTGTGGAGTAGGCAAATTGTCCTTGGGACAAGCCTTATTTAAATATCGAAAATCGATACAAACCCTAATAATGCCCTGCTTCTTAGCCATAGGGACAATATTAGACACCCATTCCGTCAGTGGTATGGGATAAATAGACCCCTCTTTCAGAAGTTTCTCCACTTCGGCTTTGATAGCCGTAGCCTTCCTAGGATGGAATTGACATAGCCTTACTATGTGATAAGTTTTAATCTCGTGTACGATGATGGATGGATCAATCCCAGGAATTTCCTCATACGTCTAGGAAAATACATCTTAGTTTTTCTTCGAAAAGGGCTCTATAAATTTCAGTTTCTTCTGTTGAACAGTTCTGGCCTACATGAACATGCTCAACAGTTCTGGGATTGACTGATATGTCAATAGGGGTTGCTTGAGTTATGTTGCAAAGGTTTCCGTCGGAATCAGTTCCTTGTAACAATACAAGTGTTTGAGGATTGCTGACAATATCAATAATAATAAGATATACAATGTCAAAGTCTACGGAACTGGAATTGGGAAGGAAAGAGGATCTATGATGATGATATTCTCATACAGGTTCATCTGCACTCGTGTTCTCCAGAATGGACTCATACAATGTAAAAGTTTGCAAGAGATAGTCTAGTGAGTAGGGAAGGTGGTAAGGATCCGAAGCCACCAGATGAAGATCATCGGAATGGACATTCGAAAGCAGATTGAACAACATCATAAAGTGCTTCATAAGGGCCTAGAGAGGATGACTCAACAACTTCTTTTCCTCTATGACTGTGGCCAGTCGTGGAAATGATGTTCACAGTCACCACTTCCGTACTAGGAGGGGTTGAGGAAAATACTCTGATGAGGGTTGAATCCTTCAACAATGTTAGCCGGAAATACACACCTCCTGCGAACAAGAGCTGGTTCCCTAGTCTGAATGGTTTAGATCTAAAACAAAACAAAAACACGCAATGCTAGACTCTTCCTAGATTTGGTTCATCACTAGAATATGATGTCATAATACTTTTATCAAAGGGTTTTCTCAGTATCCTTGAAGCTTACTGTAGAAGAACCTGTAAAAGATGGAAGACAACAACGAAATCATGATAGCATACAATATAATCAATTAGATCTATGCTTGTGACCAAGGAGTCAAGCAATACATACATATGAAACAATAAATATGGGAAATAAAAGACATTATTTATAAATAAATGATTGGAAATACTACAACCTTCATTCCTTGGTGTTGAGAGTTCCTTCCAATGGATCCTTTCCTCTAACTTCACCTAGCCTCCAAAGACTCAAGAATGATTTTGACAGAGTTTGGGTATGCAACACAATTCTTCCTCCTTTTTCCCATGGGGGGTGAGATAGTATTTAAAGGCATGGGAGATAGGTATGGTTGAGGATCTTATGGGTGAGGTGGAGGTAATATCCTAAAAGGGAGTATCTAGATCTCTAGCTGGTCCTTAACCATAGGGATGATGCTCCATGAAGGAAATCTTCGAGAATCCTCTTGAAGCTTCTCTTTTTTTCCTTGAAAACTCGAGCATGGCTCTTTCAATGAAGAAAACAAGCGGTGTAAAGGTGGTAACGCTTTTTGCAGTAGGGATAGAAGCAGTGGAACCTCTCTTTCCCCATGCATGAGGAGTGGTGCTACCGTAGCAGCACTTGGGTAATGATTTTTGCTAATGGAAGAGGAGCCTTACCAGGTCAAAACAAGGAAAAATTATAAGAGGATATTTTTTCCTGTCATTTGGGAAAAATTTGAGGGATTGAAGCAGACAAGGGAATACCTATCTCATAACATGATGGTGACAAGAATTTGGTATAACAAACATACCTACCCCAATCGATTGATAAGGCAAAGGGGATTGGCCTAGCATAGGGATATTATTTGTAGTGGGGATATTAACATCTAGTGAACAAAAATTGAGTTGATCGATGGTCACAGTCTTCCCCAAAGGAGGAAATTGGAGAGTTTGAAACACTCTCAAAGCGACAGCCATCATAGCATAGAACCAGTTTCTCCCTAATAGAAGAATGTAATCCAATGGGGCATCGACTACCTCCACTTGAATGGAAACAATATTTCCTTCAAGCTCGAACAAAAGGGATGGTAACAGACCATGAGGTTGGAAACCTTGTGCATCAAAAGCTTTCAAGGTTGTGGGAGACTTCATAAGTTCAGGAGAGCCAATGGCTCCCCAACAAGCCATAGACAATACCGAGGTGGAAGCTCCTTCATCGAGAACAGTCCTATGGACCTTTCTCCCAACTACTCTTGTCACGATTTGAAAAGAGAGCCGGTGGGGTAATCTAGACTAGTAGTTATCCACATTAAAATGAATTAAATTAGTGTTATCTAAGTCTAAGGCTCCTAAAGCAGTCAAAAAGTTTTTGCGTTGTGTGGGACAACTTTGGAGTACCTCCAGGCTGGACATTACGCAAGGTGCTTGAGACAAATATTCAACAACATTGTAGAATTGTGCAGCTTGAGCATTTGGATTATAAAAATAATTCCTTTGGGTACTCTTGGGTGGGTGAAAAATCAAGTTGAGATTAGTTTTCTCAATTGTAATAGGACCATTAGACAAAGATAGAGAAGAACTAGTAGAGGGAGCTTTCTCGGAAGAAGGATTCTCATCTTTCTTCTTTGCAGGTTTGTCATATGACTGACTACGAGTAGTCAAGCTAATAGTTTCTGAGGACATAAATCTTATTTCTTCTGTAGGATTAGAGGTTCCTTGAGAAGACATATGATCTATAAATTGTTGTTGATATGGGAAGGGGTCGGTAAGCACTGCCGGTGTAGGGTTACTTTTCAAAAATTTACTAATATCTTCATGACGAGGGCACTCCTTCGTGAAGTGGTCACCACCACACAATAGGCAGGGATACTTAGCCTTCCTCTTTTCTTTATTGTCATTCTCCAAGGTCCTAGCCTTGGGATTCTCCTATTGGTTTCTAGGCTTCTTAATTTTTCCTTTTCCTTTCTTCTTATTACGGGGTGTCTGTGTACTTTGAATAGCATTCACCTCGGCGGAAACCATAGGAGAAGAAGGAGTAGTAGTAGAAGTACTCTTTTTCTTGGCAAGCTTAGCTACTAATGATGGTTGGATTCAACTGAAAACCCCATCAACAGGAGTTTATGTAGGTGGCTTAGTAGGTTCTGTGCTAGGGTGAGGAGCTTGAGGGATTAGGTCAAACAGAGTTTCAGACAAGGAATAAACCAAGTCCAGATACTGAGCACGACTGATAGCTTGCTATTCAATAACAACACCACTCATAGTCACATCTCGGGAAATGGGAGGCAACAAGGATTTCGTGAACCAATCAGCCAATAATTGGTCTGGAATAGGAGCTTTAATAAGCCTTCGCCATCTCCTCCACTCATGAATATGGTCAGATATGTGTGTGGAAGTATTTTGACGAAGTGATGTCAATAAATCCATACCAGTTTCATAACGGATAGAAAGTTGGAAATGAGTAATAAAAATGGTTTCCAATGAGCTAATGTCCACAAATTAATGTGGCAGAAGTTCAATGTACCACTTTGCAGCTATACCAGTCAAAGTTTGCTAGAAGAGAATCAAGCGGACTGAATCATCCATGAAGGAGTTGGAAGAGCATCATAGATGGAAGGTCATAACATGGATTTTTGGATCTTCTCCCTGCTTCCCATCAATTTTTAGAATATATGATGGTAACTTTACTGGAATTGTAGGCCACAAAGGGTTATGTTGGATGGGATCATTAATCAACTTGGACAGATCAGGCAAGTCCAAAGTTTCCAAAAAAGGAAGTTGTTGGTTAGGTTGCGCATACTGGTAATATTGATAAGGAATATGTATACTAGTAGGACCATAGGTAGATTGATAAAATGGTTGTTGGGGATTTGTATTCGCAGACGATCCTCTCGAAGATACACTAGATGGAGGTGGGCCCCCAGGAAGAGGGTTTCCTCCAGATGGTGGTGGTGGTGGTCCTCTGCTAGGCGAGCCTCCACCAGGTGGTACTCCATCAGGTCGGCCTTCAAAAGGTTGTCCCTTAGAATTTGGTCCCCCAAAAGGTGGTCCCCTAGTAGGTGGTGGCTCCCCAGAAGGTGGTCCACCAAAAGGTGGTGGTCCTCCAAGAGGTGGCCCTCAAGAAGGTGGTCCTCTAGGATATGGTCCACCATAAGGTGGACCTTTGCTAGGTGGGCCTCTGCCAGGTGTCCCTCCACCAGGTGGCCACCCAAGAGGTGGGACACAACATCCTCTAGTAGTATTGATAGGTATCCACCTAGGCATAGGCATATATGACTAATTGGGTTTCCCCCATGGTGTAAACATGTTTCCAGGGTAAGGCATACCGGTATATACCATTCCTATAGATGCAGGTTGAAAGTTCACATTACTTATGGATGGTAGATTTCCTGAGTGAGTGTACCCCTAAGAAGGTTGATTAACAACGGGTTGTACTCCTGAGGGTTTCCCCGTACTAGAAGGGGTAGTAACCACTTTGGATTTTGTGGGATGGACTTCAAATGCTGACTTTCCTACATCATGGGTCTATCTTGTACTGGATGTGACACCACTAACTACTGATGCAACTTGAGCTGGAGGTTTCCCCCCAATGGTAGAAGATACGGGAGAACCAAAAGAAGACCTAGGATTTTGAACTGTAGTAACAGGGTTGGAAGGTTGAACAGGATTAGGAACTATTGATCCTTGAACCACTGATGTCAAACTAGGAGGATCTTAAGATGTCGAGAGTGAACATTATACAGGAGGGGTTGATTCCAAAAGACGGTGTAAAAGAGCCAACACATGATTCCGATGAGAAGGAAGCAAAGCAATGATGTTCGCAAGGTGCTCCTCAAAATTATGTAAATGATTGATATTCGGATGGAGCCTTCTATACATACCCTCATTCGACGGAGGATTAAAAAAAAAAGGTCTAGTAGTCCCAAATTTGGAAATTGCTTGACCCATAGAGGTTCTCCAAAAAGGAGCATTAGGGCCATATTATGTCCCCTCGGTGTCATCAAATGGCCAATCAACCCAATTTGATGAACCAACATGAACTTCCATTGGAAAATGGAAGGAAGTGTCAGCCGTAGGAGGATGTTCGACCAAGGGATTATCATATGTAGTGAATTCTTCCCCCACCTTCACAGTTGGATTCTCTTCCACATGAGAATCAGTTATGGCACCTTGGTCTATGGATTCTATTGGTATTTCTGCTGCAATAGGAGGAAGGTCAGGTGGCAAGCCTTGAACTCTTCTGGATCGTCTCAAAGGAAACTCAGCAAGATTACTGGTCACTAAAATCCTAACCTAGGGTTTGAAAACTAGAAACAAAAAAAACCTCTCCTACACAAGATAAAAGCCACAAGAAAAATTAGATGACAAGAGGCATTGATGAAAGTTGGTTCCTCACTAGGATTTTCAAGTCTTTTCAACTCACGGTATACCGCATGGTCCAACAGTAAAACACGACAAGGAGGATTGGGACCGTCCCTTTCCTGAACACCCGATTACCTGGGCAGTACGTGCGTAGTATTCTCCTCATGTGTTGTTCTCGGTGTATTGCACTGACAAGATGACCAAAATGTTTTTCCTCAGATGGTTTAGAGAATCTTATAAGGGTCTCTCGATATACGCAAGGTATGTGGGAGCTCAAATCAGTTTTAGTGCTGTCTAATGCACAATCATTCAAAAGGGGCCTTCCGATATACAATAGAGTACGTGAAGTACCTTTATATATAACTCAAGGGTAGGTGAAAGGACATTCGATATACCGATGGTACATGGAAGAACCATAGTTCCTGGGATGCAGTGCAGGAAAATGAACGACAACTCCTATGTTTAAAGACGTCGAAACACGTCTCTATCCTATCACTCAAGTTACTAAATTTTTTTAACCTATAGCTATTGTTAATTTTATCTTGAACGATTAGGTGAATGCACGGAGTGTGTACAAAAAAGTAAAACCATGCAACATGGGATGCAAATTTTTCACTTTACCATTCAAAGTATTCCCTACTTACAGGAAGGAGAGAGTGTTTTAATTCTATTTCAAAACAAAAAATTTCCCAAACAGTCATACTAAACTTATCTTTCCGAAAATGCAAACAAGCAACACACTTCTACAGTGATCTTTGAAAGCAAGAATGAAGCGAGATCTCTTTTCCTAAAAAGAAAGAAACTAGCACTAAAAGGAACACTAAGCACTTTTTCAATATTCTTCAAAAATGAAAAGATCTAATCTTATAACTATGACATATTTTTTGATGAGACAAGAGCGTATAAAAGAAAAGAAGAACATGGATATCCGAAAGCTTGTGAATCCAATTAGGGCTCCAATAACTCATCTTTAAACACAATTATGATCAAATCTAAAAAAATCTCTTTGAATCAAAAGAAAAAAGCAGTCTTTCATAAATTCAGGAAGAACAAAAGAAAAATCCAAAAATCAAAGCTTCCTTTTTAGTTTATCATATGGTAAAAATAGATCTAACTATACTGACTTTCAAGCACTCCTTTTGAAAATAAAACCAAGCATACAAGAAGCTAAACAGATGGATGTAACCTAACTCTTTGAACGAAAGAAAAGCAAGCATTTACCACTACCATACTTTAAATTTAACAGTCCAAATCTCAAGAATGAAGCCCAAAAGACACACAGAACAAAAAGCAAACGTAACTAAGCTTTGAAATCGGGGTGTGAAAACCCTACCTGGAACTGATTGCAGAGGGTTGGTGATAGAACGTTACTGCCTTGGCAGCACCTTTTGTCCACTATTATAGAGCGGTGGCACCGCTTAATGACTACTGCGCAAGTGTGGTGGCACCGGCTATTTTCCTCTATGCATGTGCGGTGACTGTTGTAGATGTCAAAAAAAAGAATGGCGAAACAGAAAAAGTTAAGTGCTGAAACATTGGCATCACATCATGATATTAATAGGAAAATTAAGTACATAAAGTAGATGTGTCTCAGATCTAAGCATATATGGTTATACCGAACCAAGATCTCACTAGAAAAGCTAGTAGATATGATCAATAAAAGGTTGGAGTTTGGATTTTAGAAAAGATTTTGCAAACAAAAGAAGAACAGATGTGCTGAATGCTCTTCCCCAGTATGGTCTCCATATTTGTTGCTAGGAAAATGATTCGTGAATCTTCTCTTTTTTCTCTTTTAAACTTGAGCACCGCTTTTCTTGCATGCAAAAAGAGCTTTACCAGGGTGGAATCGCTCTTTGATCAAGAGGCATAAGAGGTGGCATTGCTTATTGTAAAGCGACAATGGTCATTACTGAAGAGGGTAATGCAATTTTCATTGAGGGCAAAGGCGGTGCTAGACTCAAATATGGAAAATAGGAGTTTGGGCCAATGCCCAACTTCACAATTTGGGATTTGAGAGAAAATTATGATGGTTTAGGCCTCAACACATGATGGTGATGAGATTTATGTGTAACAGCCGCCCTCCTAAATGGTCTACTGGGGTTTCCTTCCAAGTCTGTCCAAGGTGCACTGGAAATAGCATTCCACCAACACCTATGTATGATCCCTAGTGTCAAGATACTAAAGGCTACCACAACTACACCGAGAGTCTGGCGGAACAATTGCAAGCCTGATCCTTATGCATGAGAAGGTTAGAAAATACAAAAACCATGTCAACACTAGCACCGCAGGGGCCCAAGAGGTGGTATTGATAAGATCCCCAAACATATAAAAATCCTGGTATAGGATCAAACAAGGAAGTGGAGGGTTATCTTCTCAACCAAGTTCTCATGCGACCTCATGCTTAAATCCTTTGTGACAGGAGATTTCCATATGGTCTCTTGTAGAAGAGGATTTACCTAATGAAAGGCCACTATGTTTGAAGTCAAATGCTTATGGACGGTTAAAAACTCCCTAGTCCACAAGCCTAGCCTGAACCAATTGCTGTATGAGCCTAAAAAAGAAACTTACTAGTAAAATTTTAATTAATCGTTCTTTTTAAAGGGTTGTATTAGTCAAAGGTAGTAGAATGAGACTGTATGATGTTATAGACTCGACAGAATGAAAGAAAAAATGATGTATCAAATTTTTCAAAACAAATGCAACTTTTCTTTTCTTTTTGTTTGTAAATGAAAGCTAATGAACTTTTAAAATAGCATGAGAAACTACAAGACTTTAAAAAAATTTATTTTTTTTCTGAAAAAATATTGAAAATGACAACTAAATGCAACCTAATGCAAAAAGTGCAAAAAATATTTCATCTCTTCTTTTTCAAAAGAAATTAAAAAACTATAATGAAAATAAATGAAAATTAAGTGAGTTTAACCAATTTGACCATATAACAGTAAATGATGCAATTAGACCCTACAGTAACACACTTCACCCAAACAGAAAGAAATTGATCAAAACCTAAACTTGGCAGAACTATCAATTCAAAGACTAATAGATCCAAAAGACGGAAATAATGACTGACTCAGACCACTAGGAAATAAATACAGAGCGTATCAGTGTTTCAAAGGACTGATCAATGACCCAAAACACAAGCACTCATACCAAAATCCAAGTAGGAGGACATAACACATTCACCAATGAAGAAGTCAAACAAAAACACTCATAGACTTGACTAATCAAGCAAGCAGTGAAATGCACAGACCTAAGACCACAGTATCATGCCAAAAAAGAACCTTCACAAGCATCTGAGGAATAAAAAAAACAAGGACAAGCAACAACCTTTTGGACTCACAAAAACTTATAGGAATACGTGACTGTCATAAAGGAAGCTTGCGTACCATGTACGACTGTCACTAAAGCATCCCACGTATACAATAGGAAATACGCGACTTTTACCAAGGAAACCCACATATTATGTCAAAAAAATTCAAAAGAAAAACAACTGACAAACAGGCTCTGAACATGAAATAGTGGAAATCAAAGGTAAAATTAAAACAAGTCACTCAAAAAATCAAAGAGAGAAAAAACTAGTCAAGAACCCTAAAGAAAGGACCCACAACAGGTGGGACTCCCTGGTGGAGTCATCAGTTCAGTTGTTCAGAAAACACACCCTTATAACCGAGGGTCTCTAGGGTTACCAATGCACTAATTTAACTTGCATACAGTCGACCATTTTAAAATTTGAAATAGAAACAGGAAGAAATTGGGCATACCTTATTTATGACTGTCGATCCTAGCTTTTCTTCTTCTCTTCAAATTTGTTCCACAAATTCTAGGGGATCTCCAACACCTACAAAGAGCAAGTTATTTTTTGCAATATATTATATATTACATGAATTATTAATGAAACAACATGCTTATGATAGAACAATAAGACAATTTAGAAATCACAACATATAAGAGTGCAAATACACAATATTGGAAGAATGACTCTCTTTATTGATAAACAGGTGAGGTGAGATTACAACCCAACATCTGAGACAAGTGCTCCTTTGTTAACCAAGGACACTGATTTCTGCTGCTCCAAGATATCCAAAGGCAAACCACCAGCATAACTTTTCTCTCCCAAGTATGATATCTTTAGCCTCAACCCATACCCTCTATTTATACACAAGGAAAAAGAGAGGTTACGAAAGTTGATATGGTTGGGGAAGTTGGGATAGTTATGATTAAGGGCCCAACTTTCCTTGAATAATCGTGTTTATATTTTTTAACTCTGAATTATGGCATACACGACTATTTATACTGGTAGGTCGTGTATGATACCTGACTTGCTTAAAGGAAACCCACAGATGCAAGCCCTAATAATGTATACACGAGTTGTTGTGTAAATACTCATGTATGATATGGGGGTTGTAATGATAATAGTTGCATATTACACGTGTTGTCCATACAAAAAAAATCAAGCTGGTAAGGTAATGATGTATCAAAGGTCATGCCCATCTATAGTGCTTTGGCTACTTCAATCTAGTTTGTCCTTTTGTGTGCTGAGACGTTGGGTGTTGGTACTCAGCTGGAGAAGTGCCATTTTACATGATATCACATCATATAAACAAAACAAGGAGCTAAGAACGTTAATTCAAGGCCTCAAAGGCCTTCTCCCATGTGCAAGGTTAAAAGAGACTTAATGGCAGGGATTCAAAATTCAAAACACTAGTGGGAGCCATCCATGAATAGATGAGTGGAATTAAACCAAAGTTTCAAAAACATAATTCACACCTAAGGAAGCCACATTGGGGAATATCGACCCTCATTTTGGACGAGGGAAGCATTGGCCAATTTAGTAGCATGATTGGCAATCCAATTAACTACTAATTTATTAATTCTTCTAACATGCTCCAAGTTGGAATATCTTATCCCATGCAGGAGATCGATAATACAAAATTGAATCCCTCATAGTTTTCCTTGTAGCGATTTTAAAAATATTCATTTATTTTTATAAAATTTATAAAATTAACAAACTAAATTTAAATAAAATATTTGTAACATTTTAACCTAGATGATTTTAAATCCAAAAGTATCACTTAGTATAATTTCATGTATGGAAACAACAACTTGGAGGAAGTGGCATCATACAAATATCTTATAATTGGTCTTAATTAGAACCTTAACTGGAACCATATTAGCATCTATAGAATTGATAAAACCATAAATAGGGTGGACAACTTATTATGGACTTGAAAAAATAATAAATCAATGGACCTTTTACTCTAGGATAAAAAGAAACTTATCTTTGGGACTCCCATCACTCCTACTATCTTTTATAGTTGTGAAGTTTGGGGATGCAATAACTCTATATAAATATGGAGAAACATCTAACATTTATCCAAAATTCTTGTTTTTATGAATTATAATCTATAAATGAAAAGAAATACACATGTTGACCCCTACCAACAACAACCCTTTCATTTTTCCAAAAAATGGTTGAGTCCCCCACCTCAAAAACCTGTCCATATTGTAATTTTCGTTTTGAATTGTCAAGTAATGTATTGGATATGGATTGTTGTATGTTTTTTGTTTATATCTCTATATAGTTAGAATATTTTTTTTTCATCCGAACATCTATTTTGGAACGTTTGTTTATTGAATGATATTAGAGTGTATTTATTGTGTGAATAAGTTGCAAGATATCCATATCATGGTTAAGATTTCGATTGAATTTTGAATTCCATGACTGAAAGCATGGGATTCAAAATTTTGAAATGTTGTCTTTTTGGGAACAATCCATTCTTTTATGTTGCATTTACATGTATTATGATTCTCTATTTTGGCTCAAATGAACTAATTATTTTGATTATTATTTTTCTCTGAGCTTGGTTGTCTCTTTCCATATAGATGGGAAGGGATATAACATGATTCACATTCGTATGTTGGTCAGTTGTTGGTGATTTCCATTTAATGAAATTCATATAATTGATTAATTATGTAGCTTTTCAATTATATCGCCTTAATATTCTAACTCAATTCAAAGTGATTATAACTCATTTCATTCCACTTTCAAGTCTCCCTCTATCTTGAATCATGGGTTTGAGTTATTGTTTACTGGCCATTTTCGATTACACTTTATTTCAACTAATCACATTAAGAAAAATTGTTAAGGATCAAGGGATTTATTTATTTTACTTGACTTTATTTTAAAAATATTTTTCATAATGTTTCAATAATCAACTATTCTTTTGATATTAGATGTTGTGATTATCAAGAATTATAATTGTTGAGTTTAATTTAGTAAGCTCCATCCTAATGATTATCGTCATGAAGGAAGAGATGTCATGTTTAGGTTACACCAAAGCCTAATTATTTAACTATCTAAGTGCAATCAAAGGTGGCTAAAACTAATGTGACTAGGATTTGAATGACTAAACTCAGATACGATGATCACGATGGCCATTCAAATGTATCTAATGTAGCACGAAAAAGTGATACAAATTTATGTGAGAACAAAATGAAAGAGCATAAATATATTCACATACATAGATATATGAAGTAAACACAGTGATACACTAAATTGAGATTCTATTAAATGAATGAAATGTAACAAACTGTAAAATAAAAGCAGCTAGAATGATTATAGCTATATCTTTGAGAAGAGACGTGGCGGGTACACTGAATTCCAAATGAGGCCGAAAAGGCCTATTTATCATAAACATGAGCAAAAGAACCCCAAACATATAGAAACCTGAACCCTAGGAGATGAACTGCCATAAAGTTTGCTTCCCCAAAGTGTGAGTTGCACAATCAACTTCTTGGGGTCATAACTTTTGCATACAATCTCCGTTTGGGTTGCTTGATAGACCGTTAGAATGATCTATCCAAGTAAAAAAGTGAAATAGAACTAGATGATAGTCACTTATGGCTAGTTTTTGGGTTTCCGCAAAGCTGTAAAACATCATTAAGGGCCTTAAAATAGCGCTGCAGGTTTAGGACTTGAAAAACCATAGAAAAATTACTAGAAAATTGCCAAAATGGAAAATTATTTTGAGCCAATGGAGTAGGTGGGTGGCCACCTATATCCATATGGATTGGTCCTCCCCCCTTAGGAATCAATGTTCATCCTCCTTATTGTATGTCGATTGAGACAATCGAAGACTTGATTGGTGATGCCCTTCTTATTTTTAATGTTAAGGTGGACCTATTGCAAGTAAATGGACCACTTATGGTGGCGATCATTCTATAAATTTCCTTGGGTTTGCATGCACTACATGGGATTGGGATTATTGTGGATGACCATTTCTTTTCCAAGGATGTAATGCTTCCATTGGTGGTAGTCTTGGACAATACAATGCATTTTCTTGTCATAGGTGGGGTACTTACAGACTGTATCTTAAAGTGTCTCACTGCAATATGACACTATATGTCCATATTGAGTGAGAACTACACCAATAAAATATCTTGAAGCATATGTCTCAATATCAAAGGGTTGTTGCATATATGGTAAGGTAAGGATGGGTGTTGAACATAAGCGTTGCTTCAGCTCCTCAAATGCTTCTTGATGTGGCTTGGACTAGACAAACATGGCCTTATATCCTCCATTGGTCACTTGGATAAGGGACCACGAAATATTAGAGAATCCAAACACAACTCTATGATAGAAGTTAGAAAGGCCTAGGAAGCTACAAAGCTCTATGAGAGTTGTTGGGGTCGGTCAATTGCAAACAACTTGGATCTTGGTAGGATTCACATGAACACCATGTTCATCCATGATGTATCCTAGATACCAAACCCTCTCCATGCCAAATGAGCACTTATTTATATTGGCATATAACTTGTGATGTTGAAAGGTGATGATGACTTGATGAATATGCAACAAATGTTTTTCCCATGTTCTGTTGTAGATGAGGATATCATCTAGATATAATACCACAAAAGAATTAATGAATGGTCATAGAATTCCATCCATCATCCTCATGAAGTTTGTTGGATCATTATTCAAGCTGAAAGGCATGACCAACCACTCAAAAATTTCGTCCTCATATTTTCCAAACATTCTTCTAGAAATCGGTCTACTCAATTGGCACTTGATGATAGTTGAACTTCAGATCAATCTTTCTGAAATATTTGGAACCCCTGAGCTGGTAGAGAAGGTCATCTATTTATGGAATGAGATATTGATTCAAAACTGTGATATTTTTTAGATATCATAGTTAATACATAGTTGTCATGTCCCATATCTTTTTTGTACCAACACAACTTGGATCCCACCGTGGGTCCCGCAAAGTGAGGAGATGGGTTGAACGTGCTCCTTTTGGATTAACTCTTGAATCTGGTGTTTTATTTCTTCATTTTCCATGAGGGAATGCCTATGCATTGGCTTGTTAGGTAAAGGTCAATTGGGTATCATATCAATGGAATGCTTGACCTGGAAATATATTGGCACCTCGGTAGGTGTGATGAAGATTTATTTGTATGCTTCCCCAATATTGTCCACATGTTTCTTCTATGTAGAGATGGTGGATGTTGGTATGATATTTCGTTTACCTTTAAAACAAACCATGAAGAGTACAAGTTTCCTTGTCTGTGAGATTACCTTCCTACACTACTTTGATGTGATAAGGGACACCGTAGTAGTGGGAAGTGTCTCTTGTATCCTATGGAGTTTCTTTCCCAAAGTAATAATAACACTACGATGTCTAGAATAATACATAGCATGGTTTTTCCACATATATAGTTGTCCTAAAATAACATCACAAAATTTAAGTAGGGAAGCATCACACGTTACCTCATCTTTGAAGGGCTTGATGCTATAGGAAAGTGACATTGTTGACTGATGTGGATTTCTCGTCCCTACCTCAAGAAACCAATGTTATAGGGTTGGGATGTGGAATCATCAAAAGTTTCAATATTTTGATGACCTTGAATGAGATGAGGTTCTTTTGGCTTCCATTGTCAACAATGAAATGTAGCAGAGACTGTCGCACCCACAGTTTTGAATGGAAATGACACTCCCCTTCCTTTGGATCCTCTAACTCTTCTGGTTGGATCCAAATATGATACCATGGATAGAATTATCATCATTGCTAGCTAGCAACACGGGGAAAAATATGATACCATGTTATAAGAATCATCATCTCTAGAAGAGTTATACCATGTTAGAATAGTGAGCAAAAAAATGATCAAATAAAAACTGATATCACTTATATATGAAAAATATAGCCATTAAGCAACTAAGTCTTAGGCATTGGTTGGTTTCTTGTTTTCACCATGATAACATGCTAGAGATAAATGCTCCTATAAATGTTAAAACATCTTCCACACAAGAAGTTTAGAGTCAGGTAAAACAAGAACAAGAGACAACTTGTAAAAATGTGATGAATAAACAAAGAAACTAAACCCTACTACAAACACAACAAGAGACTAATGATAAAAATCATATATGAATCAAACCAAGAATTTCTCTTGTTTTATTCATTGTAGTGTGTGTTAAATTCTAATCTTGATGTCAATTGAAAAATTGAAAATAATGAGCATCGTCCAATGTAATTCCCAAGAAGTAGAAGGAATGTTAATGGTGCTTGAGCTATGTTTGAGCTTGGATATTAACTAGCTCAAAATAAAAAATCCAAATGCCAATTTTATTTATTTATTTACATTTTCTTGGTTAATCATATTCTTTGGATTTGTGGGACTTTGGGTTGAGTATGTGCTCAAAATTATACTTCTAATTGTAGAATTAGATATCTACTAGAATAATGTGATACATGAGGAATAATTAAATTAGTGAACTTTGCATTCATATTTGATTGTCTTCTTCATTGTATTTAATACCTACCACATCAACAATGATTTAGTGCATATGTTATATTATTTGATTAGATAGTGCCACTATAATGCACTCTACACTTAATATAAGTTGAGTGTCTTCTTTAGTGTATTACATGTCCACCACAAATTGTAATGGATAGTATAGTGCACATATATCTCATTTGAATCATTGAACATATAAATAAATTTTGTTGACAAACATTTCCATCCTAGTTAGAATTAGAGTGTTCCTTCTAAAGATGGTTACAGTGAGTGTTCTCAATCATGAAATGTTTATGTACGAAGTTTTCCCATTGGTATATAAGGGGTGAGTGGGATTTTAGAGGATATTTTGGTTTGGTGATTTGATGTTAAGGTATTGAACCATATAGGCTGTTAACACCAAAAAAATTTCACTTAGCTCTTTATGGTCCAAACCATAATTATACATCATATTACCACCATTATTTCCTCCATTTTGAACTCTACAACTAAATCCCACCAAAATGGCCCAAAACATTATTTTCCTCCCCCCATAAATGAAGGGAAGTTGAGCATTTATTGTGACATAACTCCACTCTCTCCAAAAAGGACAAAATAATCATAAAATCAGAATGGGTCAAAAACTTTGGACAAATACCATGCACAATAAAATACCATGGGTCAAGAAACCTTGGATCATCCTATAAATACATTGTGAAGGTCTGCTCAAAAACACCTTTTGTCATTCATTAGATAACATTACCTTTCACCTTTAGCCATTGTTCCCATATTTTTGTCATATAATTCCCACAGTGTTGTTGAGATTGCTTCATACCCTCTTGGATCCATTCCCCCTTTTTGACAACCATTACTGGAGATGACTGAAGAACCAGGTCGTGGAGCCGGTGGACCATTTCCTCAAATGGTTACAGTGGCCCATATTATTAAAAGGTATGCTTGTTCTTTTTTTCATTAGTTAGATAAAAAATATAAAAAATCATAAAAATATTGTTGTTGTTGTTACTATTTATTATTGCAAGATGAGGCTACGAAATCCCTCACACCATGAAAGCTACCCTATGATCCGACTAATCTAGGGTAGGTGCTTTTGCACGTAGTAGGGGAGAAATCCCCACTACATTTTTGGTGAATGTGTTGTCTCGATCCCATTGGACCTCTGTTTTGCAGGTGTTTTTACTGGTTTGTTCCACTTGGGTACCTTCAGTCGTCACATATCTAACCCCCTCGCGGAATATCCATTTTTTGAGAATAAATACAAACCAAAATCCATTGTAGTTCGAATGAGGAGGCTCTGCTCCTCTGTGGTCCTCTATGGTCTCTCCACCATTGTCACCATTTCTCTCTTGATCCTATGATGTCTATCGGTCATACGATGAGCTCCTTCCCTCACACATCATGGGGCAATCTGTTAACATAAAAAAAAATTTCACCTAGCTCTCTATGGTCCAAACCATAATTATACATCATATTTCCACCATTATTTCCTCCATTTTGACCTTCACAACTAAATCCCACCAAAATGGTCCAAAACATTATTATTCCTTCGCCCATAAATGAAGGGAAGTTTAGCATTTATTCTGACATAACCCCACTCTCTCCAAAAAGGACCAAAAATCTCTAAATTGAGAATGGGTAAAAAAAATGGACAAATACCATGCAAAATAAAATACCATGGGTCAAGAAACCTTGGATCATCCTATAAATACATTGTGAAGGTCTCCTCAAAAACACTTTTTGTCATTCATTACATAACATTACCTTTCACCTTTAACCATTCTTCCCATATTTTTTCCATATAATTCCCACGATGTATGTTGAGCTTGCTCCATACCCTCTTGGATCCATTCCCCATTTTTGACAACCATTAGTGGAGACTACTCAGAACCACACCGTGGAGTTGGTGGACCATTTCCTCAAATGGCTAGAGTGGCCCATATTATTGAAAGGTATGCTTGTTCTTGTTTTCATTAGTTAGATAAAATACATAAAAATATTGTTGTTGTTACTGTTTATTATTGCAAGACAAGGTTGAGAAATCCCTTGCACCATGAAATCTACCCTATGATCCGGCTGATCTATGATAGGAGGTTTTTACATGTAGTAGAGGAGAAATCCCCTCTACATAAGCGAAAAATAAAAATTGATTTTAATTATTCAAGAATAACTTTGAATGCATATTCCTTGGAGTTAAGACATACTTGTCCGCTAAAAAAGTGAAATTTTTATTTAGTGTTGATGTTTTCCTTTCAAGAAGAAATCCACTATACTTAGGTTCTGAGATTTAATATTCCAAAATAGCCATGAATTGTTCTAGGTTTGATCAAGTTTTAAACAATTATTTTTAATCAATAGAAGAATTATTTTCATTAAGATGGGAGGTCAAAGATGCAATCATATATAATTTAGTTGTCCTTTTTATTTATTTTTATTTTAGCTACTCTATTGCTAATGGAATTTATATTCATTAATAATCTCCACAAGGTTTAGCTATTTGATGTTGTTACAAAATTAAGCACTAGGAAGCTTGATAGTGGTTTTATGGGGCATGCAAGATTCATATTTGATAGGAAATGTGTGACTAGACTGCATTGTATTCCTCATAAGTTAGACCACTAATTTCTTTATATTATAAAAATTTCCTGTAAACAACCTAAACTAACAGATATCCATTTTAACTCCAAATAGTGTTGAAAATGATCAAATCGATTCAGCCAAAAAGATTTCTTCATATTTCACACTCTAAAAATGTTTAGACCTCAAGGTACTTCATCCCTCCTCAAAACTCATCCCTATCTATACTAGTCTTATGGTTTTTCTTAGTTAACCATATCAGTTTTTTTTTCAATTTAATTTATAAATATTATGACCTTAACAAATGGCTATATCTAATTATTATAGATAGATGTTACGATCTTATGCATCTAGTTTTTTTTATTAATTTATTCTTTAATCTTACATGCACATCTCACCTCTTCAATAATTAGCCACGTGGGCACATCTTAGTATGTAGAAAGTGCATCTTAATCCAATAATTAGTCACGGTGAGAAATGACATCAATGAATATTGATTTTCAATTTTAGTAATCTAAACATTGACAAGATACATTTATTTTAACACCAAAATAGTATAAATTTTCAAGTTAAATGACTTGAATAATAACACTTCTAAAATAAGTTATACTCTAAAATTTCTATGATTTGAGTTGGAATAAGTGAAAATAAATTAAATGACTTAAATAATAACAATGTAGAAACCAATTTTAAAATAAGTAGTAATTTAAAATTTCTATATTTGAAATAGGTGAAAATAAGTGTATTTTTTAAACACAATTTTGATAAAATATAGTTAAATTTTTAAAAAACCCAAATTACAATTATCACATTCTAAAATTTTGAATACCAAGTAAAAAATTTTAAAATAAATAATTTAACTAAAACATATACCATGCCAATTAATATTCAAAATTAGAAGTCTAAAATTACATAGGAAATCCATCCAAAATGACTATGGAATAATTTTGCAACAGAATAAATGTTTACTTACATAAAAACTCAGAGGATTTTTATATAAATGTTTACTTACATAAAAACTCAGAGGATTTTTATTAAAAATTATAAAAACTCAGAGGATTTTTATTAAAAAAATAAAAAAACCCTTCTACATATCTAAACAATAATTTACAAATTCCAAAATAAACAAACTAGACCGGATTTTTAGGAATTATTAAATCCCTATTACACAATTATTTCACAGTTAGAAAGGATGGTAATCTCTTTAGGAACCAGCCTCAGGTTATCACAATGGCTAAAATCGAAATACCTCAGATTTTTAAGCTTTACTATTTCAGAGGGTAACGATTTTAGCTTCATACAATGACTTAGGTTTAAAAACTGAAGAGAAGAAAGATTACCTATACATTCATCCACATTTTCAATTTCAGTGGAACTCACATTTAGAAATTTGAGTTGTCTCAGTTTCCATAATGATAATGGCAATGACTTCACTTGTGAGCCACCCAGATCTAACACCCTCAGGGAAGGGAGCCCGCGCAGAAATGCTTCTGGAATTTCTTTCAATTCCAGTTTTCCCAGGAATAAAGTTACCAAGTTCTTACATCCCAATTCCCTTGATGGGAGAGACTTAATATTACTACCCATAACTGATATTCTTTTGCAGCTGTCATTAATCCCTGCTGCATCAGGGAATTGTTGAAGCTTTTGGCCTACCCTAAACACGCATCTCTCCACAGAATTAGTTTCACCAATGTATATTGCCATGTCGCGCACAGCATTGTGAGCTTCAATCACATTTTCTGTAGGTTGCACTTGGAATAAGAAACGATTTTCAAGAAACTGAACACATCTGTGTCCAGCTTCTTTGGTCTCAACGAGGCTTTCTGCGATCCACATTTGCACAAGTGCCTTCACGGGAAATGCAGTAGCTTGGGGAAACATGGCACAATACAGAAAACAGTTTTTGAAAATAGAATCGGGCAAACAATCGTAGCTCCATCTCAATCTCTGAAACAAATCTCGATCGATGCGAGGATGATCAGCAATTGGAAAAACGAAATCTTTTCTCTGCATTTGCTCTAGAGCATGCTTCCACTCATTTACATCGCTCTTGCCAATCATGGACGAGGCTATTACATTTATGGCAAGGGGTAAGCCCTTACATTCTCTGGAGACTTGTCTGGCAATAGCCTCTATCTCCTTATCAGGAATTACGTGAGTACCTCCTTCGGCCTCTTTGAAAGCCACTTTGGAAAACAAATCCCATCCTTCGTATGGGGACATGCCTTGTATTTCCATGGATTCTTCCGCCTTCATATCTTCAATCAGATCTCTATTGCTAGTAGAGAATATGATTTTGCTGGCTTGTTGATTGTTAAATACCACGCCCAATTTTTCAAGATCGACAACTGTCCACATATCGTCTAAAACCAGAAAAATTCTCTTGGGCTTGAGATATGCTGACAATATATTCTTACGCACATCAACATCTGTTTCGGCCAGCTCTAAATTGATTTCAGAAGCAATTGCTCCCTGCAATTCCAGAATTGGAAATTGAGCAACGGTAACCCAAATAGCAGCATCAAAAACGTCACTAACCTCTTTATGGGTACTGTATACTTTTCTGAGCAACGTTGATTTTCCAACGCCACTGGTGCCATAGACACCGATTGTCCTAACGTGGGGAGCTTCATTGAGCAGCTTGTCGATCTGCGGCTCTGCCTGTCGTGGTGAGAAGGAGGCCGCAATCTGTTGAGCACTGCAAATCAGAGAAAAATCTTTGTGTAGTTCATCAAAGAGTCCATTGAAATCTGTCGAGCTCGGAAAGGCAGACGCAGTCAAAACCCATACACTGCTGTGGCCTATGTGAGGGATCAATCAATTCTTTGGCCTTTCCAACTGCACCCCCCATCCTTCCCAAACAATTTCTGAGCGACTCAGGGGTCGATTTTTGGCTATCGTTGAATTGATAGCTGATATCCCTCAAGAGGCCCTTCATACGATTTAACTGATCTTGAAGAAGGCTACGGTTCTCACCCAAGTGAATAACATCAACTATATCTTGGATGACAGGATTAATAACAAAGGCGCTTATGGTACTGGCTGCGGTTCCTGTCACAACATCCATTGCTTTTGCTTGAACTCGAGGATATGAAAATAAAAGCAGAATATGAATATACGAGCAGTACAGCAACAATGGAGAGAAATATGTGTGAGCTGAGGAAATTAGTCGGAATGTTCAAATATATAATCGCAAATGTGTAATGTGTGTTCGTTCCTGTGGGTGAATTCAGAAAAGTAGCGATAAGCCGAGAGCTAGCCATAACGTTCCAATTATTGGAACAAAAGTTTGTTCCCGAATATTATTATTACCAACAATGTCTCTTTAATTTATTACTTTCAAGTTTCAACCCCACTCAACCCAAAGCATAAAAGAATCGAACCAATTCTCTGATCCATACTTTCCTACTGAAGTCAAGCCGTCATAGGAAAATGTTAATGCTAAAGGAAAAGGAATTCCAATTCCAATTTATTACTGCAATTATTAACAAACCACTACATCAGGTTTATCGTTGGTTATCGGATCTCAAAGTATTGAGATCTAACTATAAGCAATGAACTTGAAGCAGTTATCATATACTCTATACTATAGATTAATTAATGAACTTGAAACACTCTATCAAATTTAAATATAGATAATTATATATATTAATTTATTAATATTAATTATATTATTATTAATTTATTATTAGTATTAATTAATATTAATATTATATATATTACTAATTTGTTTATATATACACTGATGTTTAGGGGAAGTTTCTCATAACAGGCATAATCAGCAAAGGTTTACTCATGTAATTAAATTCATGAAGTATATAGTGCATGGTTGGGATGCACAATGTAGAGAGTTGTCTGTGAGGTTGAGACCCTCTTGTAATCTATCTTTCTCCATTAATGAGCTTCAATACTTTGCCCATGGATATTTCCCCATGTTGGGGTAAATGCTGGTGTTCTAATGATGTTATTAATTGTTTGATTATATGAATGTGTCTCTTGAATTTAACACGTGGTATCAGAGCTAGTAAAAAGAAAAAGAGACAAGTTGTTTTGAAAGCTGAAAAAGACCCACGCTGGAAGCTTGAGAGGATCGTTGGATTGCTGGATGTATTTCTGAATTTAAGATCTGTGAGATCATGAGACCGTGAAGCTTCCATGCTAGATGAGAAGACCTGTTGCTTGCTTCCTAGAAGCATATGTGTGCTGGAGAGAACTGTGCAGAATCGTTGTTTGCAGTGTCTGTGTGAGGACTATCGTGGAGAATTGTCTTTTGCTGGAGTCTGCCCATTGAGAGGATCAGTTGCATAAGGGAAAAGAGTGATTGGAGGTGGACGCAGACCCAACGCAGACCCGCGTGGACTGTTGGCAACTGAGTTTGCTATTGAAAGAATCGCGTGGAGGTATTGAATGTTGTGCATCACTGTCAGCGAATTGGGAACTCACACAGCCTGGAAGAATCGCGTAAAGTCTGTCAGTCGTCGGTGCATGGAGTCTATCATTCGTTAGTTGCTGCTTTAGTTGCTGCTGTTGCGGCATTGATCCTTCTTGTGGACGTGAATCGCCAACCTGTTGCTGCGTTATTGGAGAAGCAGCCTGTAAAAATCGAGTGGAGTTTTCTGGAGTTTAAAAAAAAAAGAACTCTCCCATCTTTGCTATGGAGAGTGGTAATTTTTTTTTTTTTTTTTTTTTCAAATTTCATACATCTTTGCTGGGGTTATTATTTATGGATATACGGTTGGATGTATAAGGTTGAATATATATATATTTTTAATGAAAGATTTGGATATATATATATATATATATATATATATTAAATAAAAATAACTAGTAGTGGGATATATGCCGTAATTTTTTTATTTTATTTTATAAAGTTTCTCGCATCTTTGCTGGGGTTATTATTTATGGATATACGGTTAGATGTATAAGGTTGAATATATATATATATATATATATATATATATATTAAATAAAAATAACTAGTAGTGGGATATATGCCAGAATTCTAATCATAGAATATAGAAGTTTATTTGGCAGTTTTTTTTTTTTGCTGAAAGAATTTAGGTTGAGATGGAATAAAGTGCTTATTGTTTTGGAGTGTTGTTTTATTTGGGCTGTAAATAATTTAAAAGATTGAAAAGTTTAAATTATTTTTTCAAAGATGTCTAGCACAAAGTTTGAGATTGAAAAGTTTAATGGTAAAAACAATTTTGAACTTTGGAAGTTAAAGATGCGAGATTTATTAGTTCAGGTTACACAGAGCTTTAGACAGGAAAATGAAAAAAGCTCACCATAACAGATGATGAATGGGAGGATCTTATTTAACATTATTGGAGAAAAATCAACAGCAAGCTTGTGGAACAAACTAGAAAGTCTGTATATGATCAAATCAGTAACAAACATAATTTACTTGAAGCTTGTATGGTATGAGAATGAAAGAAGGTACGAAAATTGCAGATCATTTAAATGTTTTTAACACTCTTATTTTCTAGTTGAGTAGTATGGATGCTAAAATTGATGATGAAGATAAAGCAGTGAATCTTTTGTGTAATTTACCTGAGTCTTGGGGTCAAGTAGTTTCTTCCATTAGCCTTAGTACAACCGATATTTTATAATTTGACAATGTTGTTGGAGCATTATTGTTTGAGGAATTAAGGAAGAAAATTAGTCTTGAAACCTCTTTGTCAGAAGCTTTGGTTGTTAGAGGTCGTTCCAGGGAGAAAGGAGAAAAGTAAAGAGGTACTTCCAGGGCTAAGTCAAAGGAAAAAAAGAGTAAATTAAAATGTTGGTACTGGTCATCTCAAGAAAGATTGTTGGAAGAGACAAGAATCCAAGAAGGATGACTCCAAGTCGGAGGCAAACTCAGTTAAGTCTTCTGATTTAGGTATGATTGATAAGGTCTTGTCTGTTTGTAATATTTCTGAATGTAATGAGGAATGGTTATTAGATTCTGGTGCTTCGCACCATATATGTCCTCATAAAGATTGGTTTGCTTCCTGTCAAATAGTTAATGATGGAATAGTTCTTTTAGGAGGCAATCATTCATGTAAAACTGTTGTGGTTGGAAGTGTTAAAATTAATATGTTTGATGGAGTAATAAAAACACTTACAAATGTTAGACATGTACCTGAGTTAAAGAAAAATTTAATTTCTTTGGGAGTATTGGATGCTTGTGGCCATAAGTTTACAGCTTTTGATGGAACTCTAAAAGTTTCCAAGGATGCTTTAGTGGTCATGAAGGCACAGAGGATAGGAAACCTTTACAAACTGGTTGGAAGAATGCAAGTTAATGGTACTGCATTAGTATTTGAAGAAGAATCAGGACCCACTCAGCTATGGCATCAGCATCTTGGCCATATGAGTGAAAAAGGGCTTCATTTATTAATGAATCGTAAATTGCTTCCAAACTTGAAAAATATAAATTTTATGTTTTGTAAACATTGTATATATGGAAAGAAGTGCAGACAAAAGTTTAAAGCAGGTAGTCATGTAAGTAAATGTGTACTTGACTATGTTCATTCTGATGTATGGGGTCTGTCTCCTACCATTTCATATGGGGGAGCAAAATATTATGTATTATTTGTAGATGACTTTTCTAGAAAGGTTTGGGTCTATGTCCTTAAAAGAAAAGCTGATGTGTTTAATATGTTTAAACAATTTAAAGTGATGGTTGAAAAAAGAACTAGTAGGAAAATCAAGTGTTTAAGGACGGATAATGGAGGTGAATTTACTTCTTTGGCGTTTGAAAAATATTGTAAAGATGAAGGGATCGTCAGACACAAAACAAATGTATACACTCCTCAACAAAATGGCATTACATAACGCATGAACATGACTCTTCTAGAAAGAGCAAGGAGCATGCTAAGTAATGCTAATTTGGGGCAAGAGTTGTGGGCAGAAGCAGTTTCTACTGCTTGTTATCTTATAAATCAGTCACCTTCAATGGCAATAGATTGTAAAATTCCGGAAGAGGTATGGACATATCACTCCTGTAATTATTCAAATTTGAAAATCTTTGGTTGTGAAGCTTATGCACTTACTCCTAAAAATCAGCGTTCTAAGTTAGACCCTAGATCAAAGAAGTGTATCTTTGTTCGTTATGATGATGTTATGAAAGGATATAGGTTGTGGGATCCTATTGCCCACAAATATTGTCATTAGTAGAGATCTAATTTTTGATGAATCTTCTCTAATTAAATATGAAAGTGTAAGAGTTGATGTGGAACAGGAACATGCAATATCAAAACAACTAATTCAGTTGGAGAACCAATCTTCTAATGACTCGAAGAAACAAGAAGAAGTTTCTGGTGAAAGAGAAGTCATAGAAGAGGAAGAAATTCAAGAAATTGTGGAAACCCCACAGCCTACACCAAGAAGAACATTAAGGGAGAGAAAATCTCCTAAGAGGTATACTGATTTTGTTTCGTCTGTTTTATTTATTGATGATGGAGAACCTTCTTGTTTTCAGGAAGCCATTGATTGTATTGACAATGCAAAGTGGAAGGTGGCAATGAAAGAAGAAATGGATTCTTTGGAGAAAAACAAGACATGAGAATTGGTTAAACTCCCCAAAGATAGAAAAATGGTTGGGTGTAAATGGGTATTCAAATTGAAAAAAGGAGTTGATGGTAAGGTTGAAAGATACAAAGCCAGATTGGTCGCAAAAGGGTACTCTCAGATGGAAGGTATAGATTATCATGAGATTTTTTCAACAGTCGCTAAGCTTGTATCTATCTGTGTTGTGTTAGCATTAGTTGCATTACTTGATTTGGAGTTAGAGCAACTAGATGTTAAAACAACTTTCTTACATGGAGATTTAGATGAGGAGATTTATATGGAATAACCAGAAGATTTTGTACAACATCAGAAAGGTAGATAAGTTTGCAAGCTCAAGAAATCATTGTATGGCCTGAAACAGTCGCCCAAGCAATGGTACAAGAAGTTTGATTCTTTCATGGTGAGCCAAGGATATACTGGGAGTGAGTATGATCATTGTTTATACTTCAAAAAAATTGAATGATATATTCATTATCTTAGTATTGTATGTTGATGATATGCTTATTGTGAGCAAAAGCATGGACGAGATTAAAAGGTTGAAGGCTCAGATGGCTAGGAATTTTGATATGAAGGATCTTGGAGCTGCAAAACAAATATTGGGTATTGAGATGCACAGAGATAGAAAAAATGGTAAGCTCAATTTTTCGCAGGAGAAGTATGTTGAGAAAATACTTGAAAGATTCAAAATGAATAAGGCAAAGCCTGTGAATGTTCTTTTGGTTTCCCATTTTAAAATTTCTTCAAGTTTATGTCCTAGTAGTGCTGAAGAAAAGGATTATATGTCTCGTGTACCATATGCCAATTCAGTAGGATGTTTGATGTATGAAATGATGCGTACTAGACCTGATATTTCACATGCAGTAGGTGTTGTTAGTAAGTACATAGAAAATCCAGGAAAATAATATTGGAATGCAGTGAAATGGGTGCTTCGGTACTTAAGAGGCACAAGTGACTATTGTATCACCTTTAATAGTAGCAGTGATTCTATGTGCGGTTTTGTTGATTCATATTTCGTAGGTGATTTGGACAAGAGAAGGTCTACTTCAGGTTATGTCTTTACTTTTGCAGGTGGAGCTATAAGTTGGATGTCAACGCTTCAAGACACAGTTGTTTTATCCACGATAGAGGCTGAATACATTGCTGCCTCACATGCTTGCAAAGAGGCAATTTGGCTGAGAGGTCTTCTTAGAGAAATTGGAAGGTTGCAGAACAATGTGCCTGCCTTTTGTGATAGTCAAAGTGCTATTCATTTGGCTACAAATCCTGTTTATCATAGTAAGACTAAACATATTGATGTAAAATATCATTTTGTAAGACAAGCCATTAGTGAAGGTGGAGTAGATCTGAAAAAGGTCCATACTAAAGAAAATAGTGTAGATATGTTCACAAAACCTGTATTGTTAGAGAAGTTACGTTGGTGTGTAGCTTCTATTGGTTTGAAGAAAATGTGATAAATAATCTTGGGAAAAGTACTTGTAAGTTTTGTTGTCAAGGTGGATATTGTTAAATGACAACTAATCTAATTTGTTTATGAGAGTTTTCTCATTACGAATGTTTACGGGAATTTTCTCATAACGGGCATAACTGGCAACGGTTTACTCTTGTAACTAAATTCATGAAGTATATAGTGCATGGCTGGGATGCACAATGTAGAGAGTTGTCTGTGAGGTTGAGACCGTCTTGTAATCTATCTCTCCATTAATGAGCTTCAATACTTTGCCCGTGGATGTTTCCCCATGTTGAGGTTTTACCACATGAAATGCTGGTGTTCTAATGCTGTTATTAGTTGTTTGATTATCTGAATGTGTCTCTTGAATTTAACATTTGGAGCTTTTTAGTAGATAAAGAAGTAAGTTTTTTTTATACTCATTATCTCTCGGCTGATGAACTAAATCTATGTGGCATTGTTAAAGCTAAATGGAAGGACTACTGTATTTAGTTGAATCATGCTAGTATCATTCTGTCACAAGAGTAGGATTGGTTGGTTTGGGACCGGGGTAACAACAACGAGGTCATTTCTGCTCGTAATGTCTATGATTCTATCTTGATGTATGAGGGCAATTTGACCACTTGTGGGTGGTCTACAAAGATTTGGAGTTTCAAATTTCCTCTTAAAATCCGATGCTTCTTATGGTTGTGTTTTATTGACCGTTTTCTATGATGGGAGAACTTATGTAAACAAAGAATGTTTGGTTCAGGATGATGTGTTGAATGTTCTTCGTTGAAAAGAAAATGAGACTACAACTCATCTTTTTGGGATTTGTGATTTTTTTGGGGAACTCTAGTGTTTCCTTAAGGTCAAATTATCGCATATGGATGAGTGGTATGGTAACTCCTCCTTTGAATGTAACAAACTAGCTGCAGAGTCTAGTAAAGTGTAAGAATTTACCTTGGTATATCATTTGGGAAGTTTGGAAGGCAAGGAGTCTTTTTGCTTTTTTAGGATAAGAGATTAGTAGTGGAGGTGGTCGCTTTGAAGGTTCTCAAGCATCTTGATTGTGTGCCAATGATTTCTTTCTCCTGCAATATACATTGCATTACTCAACTTGATTGTATTGAGGGTATTCCGATTGGTTTTTTTGATGGAGCATCATAGGATGATTTGTGTGGGGCTCCTATGATACTACACCTCAAAAAATATCTTGATGTCAGGATGCATATGGTTCCTAGATATGGGAGTAACATGAGGGATGACTTATTGGCACTTTGTTACCTCTTATGGTTTGTGAAGCAACGTGGGATTCATTGCATCAAAATTTTTGGTGACTCATGTGTTACCATTGATTGGGTGAATAAGAAAGCTCATTTATATTCACTATCTCTTGATCACTAGATCATGCATACTCGATCCCTTATCTTGGATTTCTTTGAAATATATTTTCAGAATGTCTATAGGGAGCTAAATACTAAATTTGATTCACTGTCTCAATTGGCCATTGGGCATATGGGCGATTCCTTATTTGTCGAGGACTACTTTGAGGGAGTCTTAATCAACTCAGGCTCTTATATTGTATTATAGTCATTCTATTTTTGGTTACTTGGTTATGTATTTTTTTGCCTTTGGGCATATGGGCGATTCCTTATTTGTCGAGGACTTCTTTGAGAGAGTCTTAATCAACTCAGGCTCTTATATTGTATTATAGTGATTCTATTTTTGGTTACTTGCTTATGTATTTTTTTGCCTTTTTTGCTGGTTCTGCTCTATGTTTGGCTGGAGGTGCCTTACCTAGCCTATTATGAGACTAAATTTGGGTTGGTGTATGACTTTTGGGATATTGAACTATTGGATGTTATTGCCAAAATATCTTAGTGATATCAGGTTTGTATAGCTTGCCAGTTCTCTCCCAGTTTGGGGTATGCTATTACAACATGGATTATGTAACTTTGATTTCCACCCTATGAAATAACAAGCTACAACTTTCCATTTCTGAAAAGTAAATGGCTAGAAGAAAAAAATGATAGGATCCCTCTTAAGCTTTCTTTTGGCTTAAGCATTCAACCATTAATCACTTTATAACCATTGGAGTTGTTTCCAAGAAATAATATATAAATATAACATTATTTTATCTTTGTTTTTGTTTTGTCAATTTTGTTGATACAAATCCTAGAATGGAATTATGGGAAAGAATCAAGAAAGTAGGAATTTTGGTTGAGTGGAGAGAAGCTACTTTCCAATTATATGAAAATGTATTGCATAAATAAGGTACCAATAAATGCAAAAATTAGGAGAACGAAAATCAAAACCAATAGTAATATCAGAGTGAAACAAAGATGAGCCCTCTCTCCAACATTGTTTAGCATACTTATTGATCAACCGAATATTGAATCAAAGATAACGAGGAAGAAGTCCAACAAACATAAAATTTTATTTTTGGTTGTTGTAAAATTTTGTTTTTGGTTGTTGTTTTATGCATATGATGTTTTGTTATTGGCAAAGTACAAAGATAATCTCCAAACCATCTTCAACTTGATGCCCTAAACAATTTTATAGTTACTCTAAAAATGAAAGTTTACTTAAAAAAATGAAGGTAATGGTAAATAAACACTTACAATAATGATAGTTTTGGAAAAAAACCTGCCAAGAAGCTTTCCAAGGTCACTGTAGTTTTGGAAAGTTAAGAGGTTATAAAGGTTTGTATTGTAGCAAATACTATGAAACTCAGATCTAATGTGGGTGTAAGTGGGAACACTAAGAGAATTATTTTCATCCTGGCAACCATCATAGCTTCAAACAGATGGAAAACCCTTTCTTCCCAGGGAGTTTTAGGAATAGACCAACGCCTTGTTTTTCTATGGAGTTCATTATAGTTCGTTCTAATCTTGGCTATATTAATTTTCTTCCGTGAGTAAGTTACTACCAAGAGATACTTATTCCAAGTTAGGATTGATGACCTACTTATAGTATCCTAATTTTCTCTTAACCACTAAATTTTCTTCACACCACTAAATATAAGTAATAATATTTTTGACATTATCAATGTTCTACAAAATGTTGTTTTCATCAATGCCCAAATGGTTTAACCAAGCCATGGTATCTTTACACCAACACCGCTTAAGGTGTAGTTGGTTTTGAATTGAGTTTAAAGCAATTTTAGGAAGTCTCTTGTTTCCCATGTTATTTATCTTATGTCTGTACAACAATTACCTAGTCATATCCATGCTCTCGATGGGGGAAAGACCCACTTCTACGAGGACAATAAGATAAGGCATATTGCTATTAATTTTGAGGTTATAAGTTAGAAATCACTTATGGATTTGCTCAATCTTCATCCAAGATTCTCTAGAAATGTTGCACCACCATACTTCACAACCATACAAGATAATATGTATGACAAGAGTTTCAAAGAGGAGCTTCTTTTTATCCCACATGACCAGACTGACTGATTTACAGTTATTTTCAAGACCAAACTAAGTTTTCCACCCTCCATTAATCCTTTTCTCAATGTTATAGTTCCAATTGAGCTTGTGATGAATATCAATTCCAAGATACTTGTAAGAAGTCATAGATTTCTATTATCATAAATAAAATTTGCATAGGTGTCTTTCTTAGATTTTATAATCATGATTTTTGTCTTATCGGTGTTAACAGTCATACCCATATTAGAACAAAAAACTAAGAATTCTTAATTCATCGAGATCAGAAGGACGCCTTTCCATAAGAACAATATCATCAGCATAAACAAGGAGGATGATAACTATCCCAGCTAAGATTGTATCGACGCAACCTGCTTCTTCTAAACACCTTTCTAGTTTTTCAATGTAAATGCCAAAAAGGGTAGGGGAGAGGGGGGAACCTTGTTTAACTCCAATATTACAATTTATATTCATTGTCCACCCCTCATTATTCTTAAACTTGGAAAAGACCTTTTCGTATAACATTATCGCGACAACTCTCAACTCAAAAGGAATCTTAAGCTCCTATAGCCTATTTCATATGTTATTTATAGGCATTATATCAAAAGCTTTTCTAAAATCCACAAAATAACAAAATAGATCAACCTTATTATTACGACATTCATCTACAATAATCCTAAACATAATGAGATAACCCCATAATTGAATGAGATGACCCATAATTGAATGATTCCTTGTAAAACCATTATAGCTCAACTATAGTTAATTCATGATTCCTTGTAAGACCATTATAGCTCAACTATAGTTAATTCACATTATATTCGAAATTTGATTTTGATTTTATAGTGCTAAACAAATGGCCATCAAATAAGTTAGTATTTCGAACTTTAAGGTGACCCCACCCATTTACTTACTCTTTGTTATGTGAGAAAGTTTGGGATTAAATTTAATTGATTATCCTTAACGGTGCTAAATGTAGAATAACATTTACGTTACTTTCTATTTTCCATTAATAGTTTTTTTTTAAGATTCTCAGTACATTCTATAATTAATCACTTTTAAATCTAAGATATGCTTTTCAATTTTAAATCATTAAGATATGCTTTTCAATTTTAAATCTAAGAATGCTTTTTTTTTTTCTATTTTAAATTAAGATTTTTCTCCAAAATATGCTTTTCCAAATTTCGTGTTCGTTCGACATGTGGAAAGTGAGGAATTTCATGTTCGTTTGTGTACTACTCGATTTAACTTTTCTTTTTCATTGATACGCGTTTGCAAATTCCCATCACATTGGAGAAGAAAACAACTTTCATGTTCCATTGGGTCTTGGTCTAAGTTTATTGTACCCTGAGTTTACTTTACTTTAGGTAAGGTTATTTTGGCTTTTTGGAAAAAAGTGTTTTTAACAAGTATTTAAATTAAAAATATATATATATAAATATAATAAATTATTGATAAAAAATATTTAGGTAATTAAATTTGGAAATGAATGTTTTTAATTAGTATTTAAATTTTAAAAAAATATAAATATAGAAGTGATATTGATAAAAAGTATTTTGGTAAGTTAACTAAGTGGTTAAGTGTTTTGAAATTTATTAAAAAAGTCTTAGAATCATATTTTAGATCTTTACATAAGGTATTAATGGACTAAAAAATAACAATTATAGAATAAAAATATTAAACTTTAAATAATAAAAACTAAACCTTTTAATATACAAAATTAGTTATATTAGTTATATTCTTATCTCTCTATATAGATAGATGAAAATTTTAGAATTTTAGAATTTTAAAACTTAACCAAAATATAAATTATTCTTAAACATTATTGCCTACATTGTTATACA
>LPNX011225731.1:81033-91296 GCA_001517045.1 Pseudotsuga menziesii | reverse complement strand
TCAGGGATATTGTTGAGTTAAATCCTTAAAATTGCATCTTTTGTAGGTCATCGATGATGAAAATTAAAGGAAGGTTGATTCATAAAAGAAATAAGGATACCGTTAGTGTAATGTTGCATAGATCATTATCCCTTTGATCCATGGATCCTTTATAAAATATGGAGTCATCTTCATGATTTGCACATGTTGTCAATAACTAGGGTTTCAATCATTGGAGAAGGTAATAAGCTAGTATGTTTGCAATCTCGTCCATTTAAAATTCCTTTCTTATTGGAGCTTATTTTTTTATTATGAAAATATTGCAAAGGATTGTGATTAGTATGTTTAATGGAATCTTAACCTAATAAATAGTGCTTCCACTTCTTCATTGTTGTAATGCTCTAGTTTTTTACCCCTAGGTTGTATTGTATTAAGTAATGATGTGTTTTTTTGGATGGGTATCAAACCAAGTGGGTTAACTTAAAGTGACCTCACAATGTAAATATGCAAAATCCCTCGCAAATACTGTTTGTATGGATCCAAGGAAAATACCTGGATTGAGGTGCTTGTGTTGCGTCCATGAATAAAACTAAAGGGAAATGAAATAAATGTGAAATTCCAAAAGGGTTTCATAGTAACCTCATCATGTAAATATGAAAAACCTTTTCATAGTGACCTCATCATGTAAATATGTAAAATACCTTGTAAATACTACTAGTATGAAGCCCAAGGAAAAGCACTATATTGTGGTGCTTGTGTTGTGTCCCTAATGTGCCACCATGTAATTATGTTACCATGGGTAAACTAAAGGGATAAAAAATAAATATAATATAAACTTCCAAAATGATTCCATAATGACTTTATGATATAAATATTTAAAATCCCTTCTAAATACTCCTAGTATGAAGCCCAAAGAAAGGCCCTAGTAATAACTTAATACCAACAGATTCAACTTGTAGCATAACATATAACAAGTCTACTATGTATCAAGTACATTAAGGTACCAATGAGCTAACTATACCTGTTAGAATCCACTAGATCTGATCCAGAATCAGACTCACATCATCCTGCTTTCCATACAGGGCTTCCAATTTGTCCCAAATTTATTTTGGAATCTTCAATCCTAAAAGATGGAAAAGAAGATCCCGAAAAATAGGGAGGCACAAGAATCTGAATGTTTCATCCTTCTTGTTCAAGAATCTGGACTTGTCTATTGCAGAACCAAGATCTTCTTCAGTGTCGATGGTGACCCTATAGAGTCCTCTGGAGCATAGCTGGATCTCCATATCTCCTTTCTATGAGTGGAAATTGAACGGAGTCAAAATATCTACAGAAGAAGCCATCTGAATCTGCTAGAGCAAATACTTTCACCTGTCAAAAACCTAAAAATAACAACAAAAGGGGCAATGTAAGGTCGGTCAGCCTGCACATTTTAGGCTTTCATCACACCCAACATAGTCAATCAAGCAAGCTTGATTGACAAGTTCTTTACTTGGGGTATTAAATGGTAATCCTTGACTTCTGGTGTAGTGCTGGATTTTTGAGCTATTGCTCAATTTTCATGCAAGATCTGTCAAAAAACTTGTTTTTGAGAGATCTAAGCTTCATCCCGCCATGAGCTCTAATACCATATTAATCTGTACAGAAATCTAGGGACTAAACACAAGTCTCATCAAATATTAATAACAATAAGTCATGAAAATGGTGTAATAGGGCTACAAAATGAGCAGTCGCTCTGTATATTCACACAAAGAATGAGTAATACAATACAAGATCATGCTGCAAGCATGAATGAAAAAGCAAATCAAATTCCCAAGGAGGTCATTCTAATTGAATGAGTGAGTCTAGCTTAACTGGATGTAAGCCATAGTCAACACTCCAGTTAACCACTGATCAAAACCCTAATTGACTCAACTGATCCCTAACTAAAGTCAGAGTGCAATAAATGACTGATTCTAATTGAAAGTAGGTCAGACACATGTCACAACAAGCCAACCAACAAGCGGTAGCACTTCAATGACTCCAATGAACCCCGATGAGGTTAACTGAAGTGTAACTAAACATCAGAAGTAGTTGGAGGCGCCTCTGTTGACTCCAGTTCATTAAATAATCAATAAATAATAAATTTAATGATGGAGGGCACCTTCACTGCTCTGTTTAACTAAGTGTAACCATCAGTTAGCAATATGGGGAATTAATGACACTCAGATCACCCCCAGAGTGACCCAGTTAGCTTCCCTGAATGTAGGAGAAGGCTAAGTTAGCCTCCTTGACTTAAGGTAGGCGTGGGTGTGATCTAGATAATGTCATCTAGTGCTCCTCTAATGTCAATTAATTCAATAATACTTAGGATAGTGGTTTAACTAGGCCAAATTGACCAAAAAGAGTGTTTATGGTGGTAAATGTCTCCAACACCCCCCCTTAAGCTATACTCAGGAGGGTTAGAAAACATAAAGTGAATAAAAATGCTAGGGCCTCGGAAACTAAGGCCATAGGTCACCCTGTACAATGCTGAAACTGAAACAATGCTCAAAAACAAACTAAGTGAGGAAAAGAGGGAAACCCCCCCCTCAAGCTGAACACTGAAAGTAGTCTGAATCACCCTGATGAAGTCACCCCCAACAGTGAATGAAGGTAAGTGAAATTATTTTCTAAAAATCTCTTGGTGAAGATGTCTACAATCTGCTCATCAGTTGGGCAGTATTGCAGAATGATGGTCCTGTCATGCACTTGCTCCTTGATATAGTGCATGTGGATCTCTACATGCTTGGTCCTCTTCCTGGTAACTGGATCTTTGGATATCTTAATAGCACTTTGATTGTCACAAAATAGGATAGTGGAAAAAGTACTACCAATATCAAACTCTGAAAGAATGCCTTGCAACCAAATTGCTTGGATGCAAGCATTCACCGCTCCTCGATACTCGGCCTCTATTGATGATAATGCTATGGCAGCCTGATTTTTGTTGGACCAGAAAATGGGGCCACCACCAAACATGAATACATATCTATAAGTATACTTTTGATCAATATAATCACCCGCCCAATCAGAGTCTATGTATCCAACCAGCTCTAGCTCAGAGTCTATAGCATAGTGAATGCCGTAGGTCCTGGTTCCCTGAATATACTAGAGGATCCTCTTGGCTTCCTTCCAATGAATATCATGAGGCTTATGTATCTTGATACAACATTCATAGCATAACAGATATCAGGCTGAGAATGTGTCAAGTACAACAAGCTACCAATCGGTTGTCGATAGATAGTGCAGTGCATGGGAGGTGTGCTTTTTCCTTCTTCAAGGCTAATCCCTGAAAGGAAAGGGAATGGTGCAAGCCTACCTTCAGCCATGTTAAACTTGAATAATAGGTCTGATATGTATTTTTACTGAGTGACCATTATCCCATCATAATTTTGATCAATTTCAAGCCCCAAAAATTGTTTTAGGATCCCCAAATCACTCATTTCAAAGGCATTGTGGAGAGCAGTTTTGATGGCTGAAATAGAAGCAATTGTGCTACCTGTGATCAGTAAGTCATCAAAATATAAAAAAAATAATAATCAAAGTACCATCATACTTCTGTAAATACACATTTGGATCTGATCTAAACCTTTGGAAGTTTTGCGAGAGAAGGAAGGCATCCATCTTGGAATACCACTCTCTTGGGGCCTGTTTTAACGCGTATAGTGACTTCTTTATCTTGCAAACCAAAGATGGATCAGAGATGTAGCCCTTAGGATGCTTCATGTATATCTCCTCATGAAGATATCCATGCAGAAAGTCTGACTTAACATCCATATGATGCACTTCCCAGTGCTTAGATGCCAAAATTGCTAAAACTAGGCGGATGGAGTCCATTTTTGCAACCGGTGCAAAGGTCTCATGGTAGTCCACACCTTGGACCTGAGAGAAACCTTTTGCCACCAACATTACCTTATATTTTTAGGTTCTTCCATCAGCAGCAACCTTGGTCTGAAACACCCACTTGCATTGAACCAATTTCCTTCCTGAAGGAAGAGAAACTAGCTCCCAAGTAGTGTTTTTCTGAAGAGAATTCATCTCTTCATCCATGGAAACTTGCCATCTCAGATCCTTCCAAGCATGGTAGTAGGATTTTAGGTCTGAAATAATCATCAAATAGCAAGTTTTGGACAGAAAATTATTAGTACAAGAGAGCGCAATACCTGCTCTTTGGAAATCAGACCGGGTTCTCCTTGGATCATCTGTATTTCCAATGTTATCTCCTACGGAGGAGAGTGTTTGTCGGGCCCATGTCGGAAAATGATTTTGTGCTTCAGGTTATGATTCAACATCTAATGTTTGCTGCACACTGATATCAGAAATCAGAGGATCCAAATCAGGGTCATCACTGTTGATGTATATGTAACTTCGGAATGTATTGTTCTATGTATCTTATGTATTGTAACCCGATGTTTATTCCAGGATGTTTCTATTATGTATTTGAGTCATGTTGTCCTACCCTGATGTTTTGACTGGGAGGATTAATAATGTAAACAAGTCTTTTCAAATCATTAGGTAAGTCCCCACAGTTTCGGGGCACTTGAGTTATTATACACTAATTAAGGTGTAGGCTCGAGTAAGTAATTGTAAGTTGAGCCTATGTGGTGCACTTCAAGTGAATGGAAGAATATAAATAGAGAGTCTATCACACACATCATTCACTCACTCAAGTGTGGCACACTAGTGAAGAAGAAAATATTGGGACTAGACAGAAGAAGAAGACTACTGCTGTTGGGAGTGCATCTTACTGTTTTGGGGTCTTACATCTTGTGGTGATTCTATCTTTGAGGAAGTTGCGGGGTTTTCTCCATTTATGGTTTCCCCGATCAAAACTCTTTGTGTCTCTTGTCTCTTGTGATGTGCTTATGTTTTATTGTTGTGCTTGTTATTCTCTCAGTGAAAAGATCCTAACATAATGCTAGCTTAAATGTTGAAAAACTAACATGGTATCAGAGCTAACCTGAGAATAAGACACTGTGCAACTACCGGAACTAGGGATTCCTAGTTTGTGGACCTTCCTCCACAGATTTTCAGCAAAAGTAAGGTGGAACAACTCTCCTCCTTAGGGCGCATCTTTCTGTCAAAGCGGAATCCAATTTCGAGCATTTTCAGTTTCGATGTGGAAATTAGGGATTTCTACAAAAGAGGAATTTTTGAGTGAGACCAACATAGGATTGTTCTCCCCATCAAAAACGAAGTTTAGAGACCTGGATTAAGAAGTTTGGTTGGGTGAAACTCCAGGAAAGTCAAGCCCTAGTTTGACCATGAGCTAGGAAAAACCCTAAATACTAAAACTGCTAAGTTTTGGTACAGTCGCTATATTCCGTGTTTGGCGAAGTATCAGAGGATAAAAATTGCAAGGGTCGAATATGAAATCCTGATGAACACTTTGTCCAACAATCAGCCTCGGAATCGCTAAAGTATGGGAGATATGATGCCTCCAAGTTAGGGTTCCAGCCTCTTCCAGAATTCATCCTTAAATAGGACACCTGAGGAGAATTGCAATATATTGGGCTACAGAGGTCCAAATGGAATTTATGAAGATGTTCTAGAAATGGTACAGACATTAATTTCGGTGGTCCAAATATTAGACTCAGAAGATGAACCAGTGACACGTGGCATGCTGTACAACTTCACTATTCTGAACAGTCCTGTAACAGGTCACCTTGGAAAAAGGATCATAAGTCCCAAATGATGAAACCAATTCTAATGAAACCTATGGTTTTAGATCAGGTACATGCGAGGTTACCTCAATGAGAAATTTTAGACACATAGGAGCAGTAATTTCAGAGATATCATAGAAACATTAACAAGCATTTCTGCAGAAGAAATTGGAAATCTAGGGCTTCCTGTTCTGGGAGCTTCCCTCCACTGTTTTCAGAAAAAGGAGTACATTGGACAGTCCATTTCAAGAGATCTATCTGTCTATCCAATCAGATCTTAAATATTCCAAGTCTTGAAAATTAGGGTCTCTGTGGCAAACCCTAGATCAGTCAGCTCCGGAACCAAGACGGACACCTCAAATCGGTAAGATCTAATCCTTTGCTATTTTCATTTGAGGTTCTCATTTCAAAGTGATCTATCACATCAGCTTGATGATAAGCTTGGTGAAGTTGAAAACTTCCAAGCATAGAAGTATTTGATCTCTCTGAATAAAATGGATTGGACACCTACATGAGTATAGAGGTTCCAGTTTTAGAGGGAGACGAGGTTAGAAGCCTTTCACAAGAAGAATTTGGTGAAGGCCAAAGAAGACATCATGCTCATGCTGCAGAGGATGATGAACCATCTAGAAAGAGATCCATATATGAAAGTGAAGATTCTTCAAGCGAGGATGAATATGTTCTGATATCAGCTCTCACATGTAACTCTACTCATGGAAGTGATGATTGGCTCATAGACAGTGGTGCTTCCAAACATATGACGAGATTCAAGGAATCCTTTGTAAGACTGTCAGAACATGAATCACCTCACAAGGTGAAACTAGGAGATGACTAACAATATCCAATAAAAGCATTGGATGCAAAATGAATGCGGGTGGCATTCATAGATGGTCAAGTCATCATGTGGCCAAAAGGAAATACTATCGATGATGCGGTAGTGATTGGAGAACAAGAAGGAGGATTGTACAAATTGAAGGGCCATCCATAACAAGCCTTGATCCATGACATAGTAGAGCCAAATGAGATTTGGCATAGAAGGCTTGCACATGTGCATTACAGAGCACTACCTATTGCAAGCAAACTCTTGAAGGTCTTCCAGAATTTCAAGCTATTTGAAGGGAAGAACAAAAATCAGAATATGACCTAAAGAAACTAGTTGAAGAATGTGAAGATCTAGAATGCAGAGACCAAGCAGTCATAAGAGCCTCTCAAATAAAAGAACAACTGAAGAATACAGAAGTGATGAGGGCCACCTTGAATGGTATCCCAGGATCATGGAATTCATTCATTCAAGGAATGTGTTCCAGAAGGAAGTGATTACTTTCAGCAGACTCCGTGAAGAAGAAGAAGCTCGAATCATAAGAAGAGAAGAGAAGATGGGAGAAATTGAAGATCGAGTTCTCGCCATCCAAAGAAGATCACTCAAGCAATGAGGAATATGAAGAACTCAACTCTGATCCTCCTTATCATTTGGATAAGAAACGATGCTACCATGAATTAATAAGACGATGAAGTTGAAGGATCAAGAAGCAGTCTACCCACAAAACAAATAAAGATAAGTATTCAATTGTCATTTCATGATATTGTTTTGTTATGCATTTGTTTATATTCAGTTGATGTATCATGCATGATAGGATGTTTGCATTAATGGCAGTATACTACTAATATACATGCGATGGGTAAGTAGCTCATGGTGCTATACAACTCTCCATTGCTACTTATCTAGAATGAAACCTCTTTGTTGGCATATTGGATTAGTGCACAATCTCAATGTTGTCCTGGTAGAGATGGAAGGCATCTAGAAAGTTTCAGTGATATATGGATGAATGTTGTATTGGCTAAAGTAGTTGCATGATCATATATTTATGCATAAGAATTTGCCAGTATGAATATTCCTTATGAAATTTTTCTAACCATACAAATGCATTTGACTTGTAGGAAAGATCGCATACATAATTGACTACAAGCAAAGAAGAAAGAAGACTTGTTCCGAAGAACAAGTGACTACAGTTCAAAGACAAAGAATAATATGACGAGTGCAGTGACATCATTAATGAAGAACCTTCCAGCCACCAAGAATAAAGGGAAGACCAGTTCAAGAAGAATGATGTCTGGGTGCAGTATCGAGACCTGAAGAGAAGTTCATAGTTCCATCATGTAGTAGATGGAAACATCGTGGGATACAAAGCAAGATTCATAGCATGAGGCTTCTCACGAAAGGAAGGCCTAGACTACGAAGAGACATTTGCAGTCAGTAAGAGTTGAAACACATACATGATGAGATTGATGAAGATCTTAACCTTTGCTACAAGGTTGAAGATGCAAGTCTATACACTAGATGGTCACATAGAATATTATTAGCATAGGAAGCTACTTGTTACTCCGGTACATAATGTTTTCAGTGCATAGAGAACAGAAGACAGAGGGAGTATGATGCTTTGCTTCAGAGGGAGTGACTGTAGAAGATCTAAGGTTCGACATGGTATGATAGGATGGACAGATTACTGATGACTCTAGACTTTACTGAGAGTAAAGTGGATTCCAACCTTTGCTTCAAGGTTGAAGGCGGAAGACCAGTGATGCTCCTGTTATGTGTCGATGCACTATTGTTCTAGGCATGGAGGTGTGGCAGAGTGTGGATGGAATATTCCTTGGATAAGGGAAGTATCTAGTAGAGATTTTGAAGAGGTTTGTGATGATGGACTGCATGACTATGGCCACACCTATGGCATTGAACCTGAAGCTATTGAGTGTTTCTTCATCAGAGATGGTTGATGCTACGATGTATTGTCATATGATTGGGTCCTTGATGTACCTGAGACCAGATATTTACTTTGATGTGAACATGTTCACCTGATGATTGCAAAGCATGAAGGGGTACAGTTGATTATGGGCTCAAGTGCGATGCGAATCAAAAGATTAACCTGGAAGGTTATGTTGATTCAGATTGGGAAGGCAGTGCCATCGATAGGAAGAGAACTTCAAGATGTTGCTTTAGTATGGGATCAGGTGTGATCTCTTGGTTTAGAAGGAATTAATCCTGTGTGGCACTGAGTACAGCTGAAGCAGAGTATGTCGCATCTTGTTCAGCTAGTTGTGAGGTAGTATGGCTGTGGAAGCTACTGTCTGATATATTTGATATCCAGTTGGATGCTACTTGTATATATTGTGACAACCAGAGTTGCCTGAAGTTGTCAAAGAATCCAGTGTTCCATGACAAGTCGAAGCATATCGAGATCAAGTATCACTATATCAGGGATATGGTGCAGAGAGGAGAAGTGAAGCTCCAGTATGTTGCGATGGAGGAACAGATAGCTGATGTATTGACGAAGCCATTGGCTAAGATGAAGTTTGAGTACTTCAGAGAGAGACTTGGTGTTCTCCAGATCGAGGTTCCTTCCAAGAGAAAGTGATGAGACCCATAGCCATTCTGACATGGTGAGAGGATTGGTTCCTTCCATGGTTAGATGTAAGGGATGAGCCATTCTGTCATGGTGAGAGGATTCAATTCCTTCCATGTCAGATATGAGTGCTAGAGATCCAAATCCATTCTTACAAGCAGGTCAGATGAAATGGCTAAGCCATTCTGTCATGGTGAGAGGATTTGGTTCCTTCCATGTCAGATATGAGTGCTAACTACCATTCTAGGAATGGAGGCACCTGGTCAGTTACCAGGAACACTCAGTCAGGGACTGAGAGAGCTATTCTGATGAGTAGGTCAGATATAAGGGCTGAACCATTCTATTCATGGCTAAAGGATTAGGTTCCTCCCATGTCATATGTGAGTGTTGGCCATTCTGTCAAGTAGGACAGATGTAAGGGAAAATGCCACTCTCAGGGAGAGTGGAGGCACCTGGTCCGTTACCAGGTAGCTCAGTTAGGGTCTAGGGGCCATTCTGACAAGGGTGTAGGATTCAGTTCCACCAGGTCAGATGTGAGTGCACAAATCTTTCATCACTATGGTAGGAGGGGCTCCGGCCTGGATGAGAGTCTTTTATCATTGTGAGCGAATGTGGTTCCAGCCTGGGTGAAAAGAATAGAGTTCTTTCATCATTGTGAGTGGATGTGGTTCCATCCTAGATGAAAGTGAAAAAATCTTCCATCATTGTGAGCGGATGTGGTTCCATCCTGGATGGAAGTGCAGAACTCCTCCATTATTGTGAGCAAGATGTGTTCCAGCCTGGATGGATGTGAGTATTGTGCCCTTCTGATGAGTAGGTCAGATGTAAGTGCAAAGCCATTTCACAGATGGTAGTTGATGTGCCTACCATGCTGGTGAATGTGAGTGTTGGGCCTTTCTGATGTGATTGTAGTTCACTACATGATCATATGTGAGTGTTGGGCGTGCCTTTCTGATGAGCAGGTCAGATGTAAGTGTTGGGAGAAGACCTACCTGGTGGCTAGGCCTACAACCAGCATGAAAAAGGGTTGGCTCTGTAGAACTTCCTATGACGAGATAGTACACACATGATGATGACCAGATCGAGCTATGATCCAAATCCAGTTATGATGACTCTGAGAGATCCAGATCGAGTGATGATCCAGATCCAGCAGTGATGATCCAGATCGAGAGATGATCCAGATCTAGATCCATATCGAGTGA
>LPNX011225731.1:59120-69283 GCA_001517045.1 Pseudotsuga menziesii | reverse complement strand
TCGTTAGTTATAACCATTTCCTTGAAATCCACAACATCTCATAATTTAGTCGATTGTAGTGGTTGAGTTGACCATGGCCATTTCGACCATTCATTCGATCCTTCGACTCTTTTAGTTGATCCTCCAGTTGACTACTTTTCTATCCAGTTGTTGTTTATCGTTTGAATATCTCCAAAATATACAGGAGCATGATGAACATGCATTATTAACCTTAGGTTCCAACAACCCTCATCAAAAAAAATATCTATAGATTGAGGAGATGTAATTATTTTCTTTGAACACCCCCCATAATTGTAGCCACCTAAATCCCAAGCATAGCCCAAAGTTCAACAAACTTAGCTTATGGTAAAGAATTATTAAATATATCAGTGATCTAATAATCTGTCCTATATTAAATAAATGAGACAACATTGTCCTACAACAACTATCTCAAAAAATGAACAAGAAGTTCAATGTGTTTCATCTTGTTGTGAGAAACATCATTATAAAAAACCTGTATCATACTATGATTGTCACAATCAATAAAAAACAAGGTATCAATAGGAAATACAAGCTCTTCTAAAAACTGACATATCCAAACTGCCTCTATCCTTGCATTGAGAGCACTACGATACTCGGATCCTGTAGTTGAAAGAGAGACTACCAAGGGTCTAGAAATAAGTCAAAATAGATAGCCAGAAGAGGAGTTATTGTTGTCAGTGTGTATTTTCCAATATGTAAGCCCCTAGACATTTGTAAAATGTTGTAATTGTTTATTATTGTGGCACTAGGTGTGAGGACATGGGTCTTTAAGGACCGAGACACATTATTATTATTATTGTAAATAATTAATTAATAAAAACAACTACCACTATAAGAACCACAAAAGATCATGGGAGGCCTTGATCCATGGTGTGAGGGGAAATGGAGACATTTGTAGCATTTAGAATTTGTTGGACTGTGTTTTCTTATCCTACTTTGTAATTATGCTTTGGTGACTTTGTTAGTTGATGCTCACCCAAACATCATACAACATACCCAACATTTGACTAGTTTGTCCTTTAGAGTTATTTTGACACCTTATGCTTGGCTTGATGGGTTCCAATTGAGAAATTTTCCCCTTCAATGGTTTTTTAACTCCTTTTTAGAGGTTACACTTGATTTTGTAACCCCCACTTGCACAAAGGCACCCACGCTGGCTATTTTTAGCTAGTTCATGTGAAAGTGTAACTCCTCCTTAATTATAGCTTCATTTTTATATTTTGAGAAGATTCCTTGGTTTGTGCAACTCACCTCACTAATTCAAATTCCTCTTCATGGACGAGGTCTCCCCACATGAGTTGGAGTTGGGTTGGGCGGTTTGGATTCACCCTCCTTGAATTCATGTTACTTGGGTAGAATCAAAGTTAGTTTCCAATGGTTGAGTTAACGCCCTTTGGTTGACTAAAGTTGTTTTACCTTGGCGTATCACATAAATCTTTCACACATGCGACATTTCCACAATTTGCATGGTAAAGCATCATCAACATACAACATGAATCCAATCGAAGACATCTTCACAAGATTTGAAAAGTAACATGAGTCCAAGATTCCCAAGAGTAGTGAAAATGCAATACTGCTTGACAATGGTTTATTTATATGGTCTATTTTTAGCCAGTGCATGTGAGAAGTCACTATAAGGAAAAGAGCCTGTAGTGGAGGATTTTAGAGTTACAAGATTGGAAAAAAACGTCAAAAAAACTTTCGCTACAACCTTCACCAATGGTACTGGATGTTTTAACGAAGGTTATTGCAGATATATTTTACAACCCAAAAAACTTGTCAGCTAGATGTTTTTTTACCGGTGCGCTTTGTTTAAATTATGTGCACTGAAGTGTTAGGTGTTGAAATAATGTAACTTGGAATAATATTCTACTTTCGCATCAAATTATTATTATTCCTCCTTCGGGAGATGTCACTGATCTAAAAGGTCATGTAAAAGTCACGAGGTAAACCCTCTGTTGTAAGTCGGGTCAATAACACCCTGAAAATAATAACTTAACCGTCATTAGTTAACTAGAGTCTTATTTATTAACAATTTAGTTTACTCCTTTAACTAAATTCTTACTTGATTACATCATTGAAATGAATACACTAAGTTCTATTTATTTAACTGAAACTCTCATTTAATGTCACTGAAGTTAACAATCTTAGTTCTCTCCACATTAACTGAAGTCAATAACATGTGCAATTCAAATTCTCTACTTAACTGATTTTAATTACCATGAGAAATTTGAGTTCATTATTTCTCTTTGGATGTTATTTTATCTCTCTATATTATCTATGCGATCCATATGTGCTCACTTTTATCTATCACATTAACTATCTATCATAAAAATTATACTAAGGAGATTTGTCCATTGATTTGGTCATATCATTCTATTATTCGTTCCAAGTGACCTTATGCTATAGTAATTCACTCTATAGGTGATCAGTCTCTAGAGGAGACTTAATATCTAGATCATGGTTGGTATAATTTCACACATCATCATGCTTCAACTAGAAAAACAATGCCACTATGCATGAGGCCCACCTCAATACACGAGGATTCGACTTGGTACACAAGTCCTTATCCTTCTCCAACAAGACTGTACAACATCATCACTTTGATGTATCAAAGTATTCACCTCAACACACGAGGATTAACCTTTACACATAAGGCTTAGTCATTCTTGGGTCCAACACAAGAATTTTACTCCGAGTTTCCTAAGTAAAACTTAGGCTCCCTGTAACCTCAACACATGAGGCCCAATCCTAGTGCATAAGATTGGCTTGGAGAATGAATCATGATGTTGTAACTTTAACACATTTCATGAACAATTCACCATTTAATTGACCACAACCCAACAATAAAGCATAGGTTTAGGATTATTTGTCATTTCCCAAAAATGGTCAACCACTAGCCAAGATACAACAATTTCAAGGTCATGCTATGACTACATCCATATCATGTCTCAATTTCAAGGTCATGTTATGACTGCATCCATATCATGTCTCAATTTCAAGATCCACCCAATGTTTTAACCACATTTATTGTGTGATTCCAAATTTGGGTGTTTATATGGAATAATCCCTTTACTTTGTAGTCAAGTAACAATCCCATACAACGTCCCTTTGTGTCTTCATGTGTGCGAGAACTAACTAGCTATTGGCTCCCTTTTGTTGTATTTGAGCCTCATCATGTCTCTAACTCTAGGTCACCTATTAGCAACGAGATTAATCCTTGTCACTACATGGAATTTAGCCATTGATGCACCGTTTTCCTCGGTCATCTTTGCCTACCACATATCAGTTGATGTATGAACCTTCATGTAGAGTAGTCCTAGGTTGAAGATGGTTGTGAGCCCTGTTATACTTATAATTGGTCACCTTTTATCCTAGAGTTGAGCTAGATCACTTCCTTGTTGCTGTGTAGGCACTAGAAGTGGCTTCTTGCATGTTGGAGGTATGAGCCTCCCTTACCAATTGTACTCTTCCTTCTTTAATACGCATTCCATTCCTTATTTGGGTGAAATTTGTTTAGGCTTTTCAATTTTGTTTTCATTATGCTTTATCACGTACTTCTCTTGAGACTTTTGAAGTTTCTCTTGCTGGAATTTATTGTATTACTTAGGTTCTTTCACATTTTCCTTCAGTTTAAATTACATACATAATTTCTAAAGGCGATGATAGCAAATACCCAAAACAAAATTTTAAGGGGGCTTATCACTATTAGAAGTATGTGCAACTCCATTTTTAAAGGGGATTTACAAGTGGAAGTATGTGCAACTCTTATCAACCACTTATACTATGAAATGATAACTTTATACTAAGAAAGAGAACTCTAGCCATAAAAACAATATTTTTTGCATAAAAAACACTAAAAACACCCACCAAATAGAAAAGTGTTGATACTAGTATACATGTTTTTTTTCGGGGTTAAAAATAGATCCATGCCCTAAACATCCCATATTGTTGCTTCTCTCTCTCAACATATGAATGGGGATAATCGTAATCTATATCCTCCATCATTATCCTCTTTTCTTTTTGTGTATGAATGACAACCGAAAATCCTCATATGTTCTTACCATAGACTTCGAATACTAGATTTGTAACCAGTCTAACTTCTATTTTTCATTCTACTTTGTTGGTCATAGCATTTTCCTACAAACCAAATTTGATGAAATGGTTAGAAACATTGCATGATCATGAAATTCAACCATATGAATATTTCAATGCAATGGAAATAGTTCACATAGTCATGCAAATATTTTAAGCAATGTTTCAACACAACCTCCATCCAAATCTTGTAAATATACTTCCATGTGGCCTTATATGCACTAGTAAATGGATTGTATAGTCCTAATTCCTATTGATAGGATTGTTGTGTAAAACACAATACATGAGATCTGATAAAAATAGCTAATTTTTCATCAATCTTGGATAAATAAACATACCTTCCTACTTCCTATTGTTAATAGGCTTGTTGTGTACAACACAACACACAAGCCTTGATAAAACTAACTAAATTCTCATGCATCTCGGATAAATAGACTTACATTTACAATTGGTTGTACTGTTACCAACAATGAAAACTAGAGCCACCCTCGAGATATGAGCCTCCCTTATTAGATGTAGGGTTTCTTCCTTTGTCCACACAACTTCCTTATCAAGTATAGAGATCTATCTCAAAGACGGTAATCAACCTTATTGTATTTGTTTTTTCATTTCTCATAACCTTGTAGTTGTTGATACACCCCTTTGAATTCATCATATTCAACATACTCTTCATTGTACCCTTCATGGTTGAATGGATCCATGGGAATAATGGCTTTAGGAGCTAGGATTTTGTTTGTTTGCAGTCTATGCAACAGATATTTTCCTCTTTACCTAATAAGTAGTGCTTCCACCTCTTCATTCTTGTAATATTCTAGTTTTTAACCCCTGGGTTTTATTATATTAAGACACAAACACATTTTAATGATGTGGTTTATCGGATGGGTATCAATCTAAATGGGATAAGTTATATTACTTCATGACGTAAATATGTAAAATTCCTTGTAAATATTCCTAGTATGAATCTCAAGCAAAATGCCTTAGAGTGTTGGCAATCTCATTCATTTAAATGCCTTTCTTATTGGAGCTTAAATTGAGTATGTAAATATTGCACATGATTGTGATTAGTATTTTTAATGGTATCTCAACCAAATAATTTGTAGTGCTTCCACTTCTTCATTGGACATGGTAATAAGATAGCCTGTTCGCAATCTCATCTATTTAAAATGTTTGCCTTGTTGGAGCTTAATTTGAATATGGAAATATTGCATGAGGATTGTGATTAGTAAGTGCTTCCACTTTGTCATTGGAGATGGTAATAATCTAGTATGTGTGTAATCTCATCCATTTAGAATGCCTTTCTTATTGGAGCTTAATTTGATTATGCAAATATTGCAAATGATTGTGATTAGTATGTTTAATGGAATCTTAACCTAATAAATAGTGCTTCCACTTCTTCATTGTTGTAATGCTCTACTTTTTTACCCCTAGGTTGTATTGTATTAAGTAATGATGTGTTTTTTTGGATGGGTATCAAACCAAGTGGGTTAACTTATAGAGACCTCATGATGTAAATATAAAATCCCTAGTAAATACTTTCTGTACGGAGCCAAGGAAAGGCCCTAGATTGTGGTGCCTGTGTTGTGTCCCTAATGTGCCACCATGTGTAAAACTAAAGGGATAAAAAAATAAATATAATATAAACTTCCAAAATGTTTCCATAATGACTTTATGATATAAATATTTAAAATCCTTTCTAAATACTCCTAGTATAAAGCCTAAGGAAAGGCCCTATATTTTGGTGCTTGTGTTGTGTCCCTAATGTACCACCATGTAATTATGCACCACTTTCCTTAGTCATCTCTTGTTTTTATATTAGGAATGAGCCTTCATGTGGACTTGCCCCAGGTTGAACCTGGTGTGAGCTTTGTTATACTTATGATTGGTCACCTTTTAATTTTCTCTTGTACATATGTGAATTCTATTAACAAAATAATTATATTGGATGGAGATATGTGTTATCGTATATTCAAGGAATCTCATGGAGCATCATTCTATATTACGTGTATTTCATTCTATTTCATATATTTATTCTTTAATTCAAGAATTTTGTATAAGAATTTGAATATTATTTTGTTTTTTGCATACAGATGCTTATGGATTTAAATGGGTTTCTCTTTATTGCTTTCCATGCAATTCCAATTCCATTTTTTTTGTATGAAATATGAGTGTTGTTATAGACAAACTTGTGGTTCAAACTGGGTGATCCAATTGGAAAATGAAGAAGAAATTCTGAATTAAAGGAGTGCCTTGCTGGCCAAGGGTGGTGTTTAACATGTTACAACTACTTGCACCAAGGGCTACCGTTTCTTGTCATAGGTAGGATTATTTCTCATTTCCCAAAAATGGTCAAACACTAGCCAAGATACAACAATTTGAAGGTCATGCTACAACTACATCCATATTATGTATCAATAGTAATATCTACTCTTTAATGTTTTATACCACATTGATTGTGTGATTCCAAATTTGTGTGTTTATATTGAATAATCCCTTCACTTTGTAGTCGGGTAATAGTCGGGAAAATGAATAAGAAATTCTAAATTAATGGAGTGGCTTATTAGCCAAGGGTGGTGTTTAACATGTTGCAACTACTTGCACCAAGGGTTACAGCTTCTTGTCATAGGTAGGATTATTTGTCTTTTCCCAAAAATGGTCAACCACTACCCAAGATACAACAATTTGAACATCATGCTACAACTACATCCATATCATGTCTCAATTGCAAGATCCACCCAATGTTTTAACCACATTTATTATGTGATTCCAAATTTGGGTGTGTATATGCAATAATCCCTTTACTTTGTAGTTGAGTAATAATCCCATACAACGTCCCTTTGTATCTTGATACGTGCATGCAATAACTAGCTATTGGCTCCCTTTTGTTGTATTTGAGCCTCATCATGTCTCTAACTCTAGGTCACCTATTAGCAATGAGATTAATCCTTATCACTACATGGAATTTATCCATTAATGCACCATTTTCCTCGGTCATCTCTGTCTACCACATATCAGTTGACATATGAGCCTTCATGTAGAGTAGTCCCAGGTTGAAGATGGTTGTGAGCCCTGTTATACTTATAATTGGTCACCTTTTATCCTATATTTGAGCTAGATGACTTCCTTGTTGTTGTGTAGGCACTAGAAGTGGCTTCTTTCATGTTGGAGGTATGAGCCTCCCTTACCAATTGTACTCTTCCTTCTTTAATGGGCATTCCATTCCTTATTTGGGTGAAATTAGTTTAGGATTTTCAATTTTATTTTCATTATGCTTTATCATGTACTTCTCTTGAGACTTTTGAAGTTTATCTTGCTGGAATTTATTGTATTACTTAGGCTCTTTCACATTTTCCTTTAGCTTCAATTACATACATAATTTCTAAAGGCGATGATAGTAAATACCCAAAACAAAATTTTAAGGGGTTTTATCATTGTTAGAAGTATCTGCAACTCCATTTTTAAAGGGGCTTTATAAGTGGGAGTATGTGCAACTCTTATAAACCACTTATACTATGAAATGAGAACTTTATACTAAGAACTAGAACTCTAGCCATAAAAACAATGATTTTTGAATAAAAAGCACTAAAAACACCCCCCAAATAGAAAAGTGTTGATATCAGTATACATGTTTTTTTTCAGGGTTAAAAATAGATCCATGCCCTAAACATCCCATACTGTTGCTTCTCTCTCTCAACATATGAATGGGCATAATCGTAATCTATATCCTCCATCATTATCCTATTTTCTTTCGGTGCATGAATGACAACCGAAAATCCTCATATGTTCTTCCCCAATGAAAATTTTTTTCTAGAGTCTTCTAAAATAGCACGAGGGCTTCTAATTTGATCTTATCCTAGAAGCTTTCAGATTCTCCTTTTTTTCGAATACTATATTTGTAACTAGTCTGACTTCTATTTGCCATTCTGCTTTGTTGGTCATAGCATTTTCCTACAAACCAAATTCGAACAAATGGTTAGAAACATTGCATGATCATGAAATTCAACCATAAGAATATTTTAATGCAATGGAAATAGTTCACATAGTAATGCAAATATTTTAAGAAATGTTTCAACACAACCTCCATCCATATCTCATGGAATGTTATGCAACATTATATTATGCTACTTAATCAATCATAACATGTACTACATGAGCTTTGTTATTCGTCAATAATAAAGTATCGCAATCAAAGATGGTCCTTGAGATCGTAAAGTTCACTTAGAGCTCTCAAACAACAAACTCATTGCTTATTATCCTATTGTTTTCTAACAAGCCACTAGAACATGCATCTTACTGATCCTATTCATTACCAATTACAAGTAGTCACAAATCTTGTAAATATACTTCCATGTGGCCTTATAGGCACTAGTAAATGGATTGTATAGTCCTACTTCCTATTGATAGGATTGTTGTGTAAAACACAATACATGAGCTCTGATAAAAATAGCTATTTTTTCATCAATATTGGATAAATAAACATACCTCCCTACTTCCTATTGTTAATAGGATTGTTGTGTAAAACAAGATACACAAGCTTTGATAAACCTAACTAAATTCTCCTACATATTGGATAAATAGACTTACATTTACAATTGGTTGTACAGTTCCCAACAATGAAAACTAGAGCCACCCTCGAGGTATGAGCCTCCCTTATTAGCAGTAGGGTTTCTTCCTTTGTCCTCACAACTTCCTTATCATCTATAAATATCTATCTCAAAGATGGTAATCAACCTTAATGTCTTTTTTTTCATTTCTCATAACCTTGTAGTTGTTGATACACCCCTTTGAATTCATCATATTCAACATACTCTTCATTGTACCCTTCATGGTTGAATGGATCCATGGGAATAATGGACTTAGGAGCTACAATTTTGTTTGTTTGTAGTGTATGCAATAGATATTTTCCTCTTTACCTAATAAGTAGTGCTTCCACCTCTTCATTCTTGTAATATTCTAGTTTTTAACACCTAGTTTTTATTATATTAAGTCACAAACAGATTTTAATGATGTGGTTTATTGGATGGATATCGATCTAAATGGGATAAGTTAGATTACTTCATGACGTAAATATGTAAAATTCCTTGCAAATATTCCTAGTATGAATCTCAAGGAAATGCCTTAGAATGTTGGCAATCTCATTCATTTAAAATGCCTTTCTTATTGGAGCTTAATTTGAGTATGTAAATATTGCACATGATTGTGATTAGTATGTTTAATGGTATCTTAACCAAATAATTAGCAGTGCTTCCACTTCTTCATTGGAGATGGTAATAAGATAGCATGTTCGCAGTCTCATCTATTTAAAATGTCTGCCTTGTTGGAGCTTAATTTGAATATGGAAATATTGCATGAGGATTGTCATTAGTAAGTGCTTCCACTTTGTCACTGGAGATGGCAATAAGCTAGTATGTTTGCAACCTCGTCCATTTCAAACGCCTTTCTAGTATGTTTACAATATTCATAATATATTACCATGGCATTTTTAAAACTTCTTAGTAGCTTCTTCATAGGTGTGAGGTTCTGAATTACTTATGTGACTCATTAGTGCAACACACCCCGAGTATATTTATAGTTTATTTTTCTCTCTAAATGATCCTAATGGTTCTCTATTCCTTTCTACATATTGTAGAATGTCTCGACACCATGTATATCTTCTCTTAGTAGGAGATTCATCAAGTTTTTTTTAATAAGTTCTACTAGTTCTTTAGGAGCTAGAGAATTTGAGGACTCTTCTAGCTTCTCCCTCTCAACATATGAATGGGGATAATCATAATCTAGATCCTCCATCATTATCCTCTTTTATTTCGGTGCACGAATGAAAACTGAAAATCCTCATATGTTCTTCACCAATGAAAAACGTTTTCTAGAGTATTCTAATACTAAATTTGTAACTAGACTGACTGTTATTCACCATTCTTCTTTGTTGGTCATAACATTTTCGTACAAACAAAACTCAAACAAATGATTAGAAACATTCCATGATCATCAAATTCAACCATATGCATATTTCAATGCAATGACAATAGTTCACATAGTCATGCAAGCATTTT
>LPNX011225731.1:24758-50450 GCA_001517045.1 Pseudotsuga menziesii | reverse complement strand
GAATCTCATGGAGTATTATTCTATAATATGCATTAATTCTATTTCATATATTTATTTTTAATTCATGAATTTTGTATACGAATTTAGTTATGATTTTTTGTGCGTAAGCATGCTTAACGGTTTATATTGGGCTCTATTATTATTGATTTTTCGGGGGGGGCATCTTCACTTTGAACCATAGAATGAAAAATAAAATAGCAGAAGGGAACAATATTCCAAGAAGAGAGGTGGTGTTTAAAGCCTTCATTATAACACTTAATCATAGCACATTATGATCAAAACATCACAATGCATTATCACTAGTCAATTCAATTCAATTCAATATCAACACACCTAAAAGGGTTGTTATTTTATAGTCTCCAGATCTAACGAAATCCCTTGAAGTAAGGAATATCTGGTCCACAAATAGGGGTCGTTAGTTCTAACCATTTCCTTGAAATCTGCAACATCTCATAATTTAGTCGATTGTAGTGGTTGAGTTGACCATGGCCATTTCAACCATTAATTCGAGCCTTCGACTCTTCTAGTTGATCCTCCAGTTGACTAATTTTATAGCCAGTTGTTGTTTATCGATTGAATATTTCCAAAAGATACAGGAGCGTGATGAACATGCATTATTAACCTTAGGTTCCAACAACCCTCATCAACACAAATATCTATAGATCCAGGAGATGTAATTACGTTCTTGGAACACCTCCCATAATTGTAGCTACCTAAATCCCAAGCATAGCCCAACGTTCAACAAACTTAGCTTATGGTAAAGGATTATTAAATATATCGATGATCTAATCATCTGTCCTATATTAAACAAATGAGACAACATTGTCCTACACCAACTATTTCAAAAAATGAACAAGAAGTTCAATGTGTTTCATCTTGTTGTGAGAAACATCATTATAAAAAACCTGTATCGTACTATGATTGTTACAATGAATAAAAACCAATGTCTCAATAGGAAATACAAGCTATTCTAAAAGCCAACATATCCAAACTACCTCTATCCCTGCATTGATAGCACCACGATAATCAGATTCTGTAGTTGAAAGAGAGACTACCAAGGGTCTAGAAATAAGTCAAAATAGATAGCCAGAAGTGGACTTATTGTTGTCAATGTGTATTTCCTAGTATGTTAAGCCCCTAGAAATATGTAAAATTTTGTAATTGTTTATTATTGTGGAACTAGGTGCGAGGACATGGGTCTTTAAGGACCGAGACACGTTATTATTATTTTTGTAAATAATTAATTAATAAAAACAACTACCACTCTAAGAACCACAAACGAGTATGGGAGGCCTTGATCCATGGTGTGAGGGGAAATGGAGACATTTGTAGAATTTAGAACTTGTTGGACTGTGTTTTCTTATCCTAGTTTGTAATTATGCTTTGGTGACTTTGTTAGTTGATGCTCACCCAAACATCGTACAAGATACCCAACATTTGACTATTTTGGCCTTTAGAGTTATTTTGACACCTTATGCTTGGCTTGATGGGTTGCACTTGAGAAATATGCCCCTTCAATGATTTTTTAACTTTTTTTTGAGAGGTTACACTTGATTTTGTAACCCCCACTTGCTCAAAGGCACCCACACTGGCTATTTTTAGCTAGTGCATGTGAAAGTGTAACTCCTCCTTAATTATAGCTTCATTTTCTATTTAGAGAAGATTCCTTGGTTTGTGCAACTCACCTAACTAATTCAAATTTCTCTTCATGGATGAGGTGTCCCCACATGAGTTGGATTTGGGTTGGGCGGTTTGGATTCACCCTCCTTGAATTCATGTAACTTGAGTAGAATTAAAGTTAGCTTCTAGTGGTTGACTTAATGCCCTTTGGTTAACTCAAGTTGTTTTACCTTGGCACATGAAATAAATCTTTCACACATGTGACATTTCCACAATTTTCATGGTAAAGCATCATCAACATACAACACTCATCCAACCGAAGACATCTTCACAAGATCCAAAAAGTAACATGCGTCCAAAATGCCCAAGAGTAGTCAAAATGCAATACTGCACGACAATGGTCTATTTTTAGCCAGCGCATGTGAGAAGTCACTATAAGGAAAAGAGCCTGTAGTGGAGGATTTTAGAGTTACAAGATTGGAAAAAAATGTCAAAAAAACTTTTGCTACAACCTCCGCCAATGGTAGTGGATGTTTTAACAGAGGTTATTACAGATATATTTTATAACTAAAAAAACTTGTCAGCTAGATGTTTTTTTACTGGTGCGCTTTGTTTAAATTATGTGAACTGATGTATTAGGTGTTGAAATAATGTAACTTCGAATAATATTCTACTTGTACATAAAATTATTATTATTCCGCCTTCAGGATATGTCACTGATCTAAAAGGTCATGTAAAAGTCACGAGGTAAACCCTATGTTGTACTTCGGGTCAATAACACCCTGAAAAGAATAATATAATTATTATTGTGGGATTTCCTTTGTAGGTTGGCCTTGTTAGTTAGACAGGTCAATGCAGCTAGGGAAAATGTTAGTTGGGAAGATCAGTATAAATTGGGAGGCTCCCTCCCTCATTTGTACACACTCACACACACTTATGTTCCGCAAGAGAGAGAAAGTGTTAGTTTTTCATCATTCAAGCTAACATTATGATATTAGGATCTTTTAACTGAGAGAATAACAAGCATAGCAATAAAACATAAGAACATCACAAGAGACAAGAGATACAAAGATTTTTCCTCGGGGAAACCATAAAGGAGAAAACCCCACAACTTCCTTAGAGATAGAATCAACACCAAAACAGTAAAACTGAAAAACAGTAAGATGTTCTCGTGACATCAGCAGTCTCTCTCTCTCTCACTGAGAGAGCTTCTCCTCTCTCACTCATGCGCCCCAATGAGTGAGTGTGATTGTTGCAAGTGAGATAAATAGAGAGGATCACTCTCTATTTATATTCTTTCATTCACTTGAAGTGCACTCCAACATGTCGGCCTCACTTAACAATTACCTACTAGAGCCGACATCTCTAGGAGTGTTTAATAACCCTAGTTCCCCACCACTTGTGGGGACTTTCCTCCTCTGACCAATAGGAGGGTAACACACTGGTGGGGACTATTGCCCTGACTTGCAATGACTCACCTAGGGTCGACTTCACTAGGATAGTATAATAACCCAAGGGCCCCACAGCTGTGGGGACTTTAACCCTTGACCAATAGGAGGGTTACCCACAATGAATTGACATGACTTTCTCATTATAGAAACTTCCTGGAATAAACATCGGGGTATGATATGACTCAATTACATTACAATACATCCCGAAATGAACATCAGGTTACAATAGATTAAGAAATACAAGTGAATAAATTCCAAAGTTACAATTACATCAACACTCCCTCTTAACTAGGAAGGTATTCACTCGACACAATTTATCAGCACAAGCCTTCTTCTCTGTATCATTTTGGTCATCGTTAGGTCTTCATCATATTCAAGTTATCTTCATCTTCAAGTCATCATCATCTTCAATTCATCTTCAATCTTCGAATCTGGATCATCATGGGACATCATCACTGGATCTGGATCATCACTCGATCTAGATCATCACCGGTCATCATCACTGGATCTCGATCATCACTCGATCTGGATCATCATCACTGGATCTCGATCATCACTAGACATCATCATCATGGGTGATATCTCATGATTCTTCTCGTCACAGGAAGTTCTATAGAGCTAGCCCTTTTTCATGATGGTTGTAGGCCTAGCCTCCATGCAGGTCTTTCTTCGGTGCTTATATCTGACACTAAGTCAGAATGTCCCGCTCAGCACTTACATCTAACCTACTCGTCAGAAAGGAATTCCCAACACTCACATCTGATCACATAGGAACCAATCCTATAATCATATCAAAAAGGCCTAGCACTCACATTCACCAACATGATAGGAACTCAAACTACTATCATCTGTGAAATGGCTCAGCACTTACAACCACCAGCATGATAGGAACCCAAACTACTATCATCTGTGGAAAGGAACAACACTCACATCCACCAACATGGTATGAACTCAAACTACTACCATCTGTGGAAAGGCTCAACACTTACAATCGCCAGCATGGTAGGAACTCAAACTACTACCATCAGTGAAAATGCACAGCACTTATTGTCACTAGCATGATAGGAACCCAAACTACTATCATCTGTGAAATGGCTCAGCACTTACATCTGAGTACGTGGGAACACATCCCTCAGTCACATCAAAAAGGCTCTCAGTCCTAGACTGAGGATCCCTGGTACCTCACTAGGTAGCTCCATTCAAAGAATGGCAATAACCCTTATATATGACACTAAGTCAGAATGGATTAGCACACATATCTTACATGGGAGGAACCTAATCCTTTAGCCATGACAGAATGGCTTCAGCCCCTACATCTGATCAAGTGGGAACACATCCATCTGTCATATTAGAATGGCCATGCACTCATATCTGATCATGTGAGAACAAATCTCACGGTTATATCAGAATGGCCCTCAGTCATAAACTGAGTTTTCTTGGTACCTCACCAGGCAGCTCCATTCCAAGATTGGAAATAGCCCTTATATTTTATCATGTAGGAACCAATCCTACAGTCATATCAGAATGGCTTAGCACTCACATTTGACATGGAAGGAACCAATCCTCTCACCATGACAGAATGGATCAGCCCTTATATCTGACCTACCCGTCAGAATGGCTATGGATCTCAGCACTCATATCTGTCATGGAAGGAACTAATCCTCTCACCATGACAGAATTGCTATGGGACTCATCACTTTCCCTTAGAGGAAACCTCGATCTGCAAAACACCAAGCTTCTCCCTAAAGTACTCAAACTTCACTCTAGCCAATGGCTTCGTCAATACATCAGCTATTTGTTCCTTCGTCGTAACATACTGGAGCTTCACTGCTCCCTTTTGCACCATATCCATGATATAGTGGTACTTGATCTTGATATGCTTCGACTTTTCATGGAACACTGGATTCTCTGACAACTTCATGCAACTATGTTTGTCACAATGTATACAAGTAGCATCCAACTGGAGATCAAATAAATCAGACAGTAGCTTCCACAACCATACTGCCTCACAACTAGCTGAACAAGCTGTGACATACTCTGCTTCAGCTGTACTCAGTGCCACACAGGATTGCTTCCTGCTAAACCAAGAGATCACACCTGATCTGATACTGAAGCAACATCCTGAAGTGCTCTTCCTATCAATGGCACTACTTACCCAATCTGAATCAACATTACCCTCTAGGTTAATCTTCTGATTCGCATCGTACTTGAGCCCATAATCTGTAGGAATATATTAAACTCACTCACAACTTAGGATAAAATAATTAATCAGTATTTGATTAATTATTCACCCACTAGCTTAATTAGTTGGCACCTTAAAGTCAATGCATGCAATCTATATCCTAGGAATGATTTATTTCTGATTCTGGGTTCATCTAGAATTAGTATACAGGACCTTATAGCAGATTCTGCTTTTTCCTGCTTTTCTATGGATAAGATAAAAGCTAGTCAACTAGGAAACTGGGAGCTTTTGTTTCCAACCCATCCTCCATTAGTTTTTCTCCATTTTCTAGGATTAGCATGTTATTTCCATCTCCTTGACAACTCACTCATGCTTTTGCCAACTCGTGAGGTCCTTGATAGATTTAGCAAGTGCTTTATCCACCTATAGGGGTTTGCTATATTTTGGTAAGTCAGCCTTTTGGAGCTTTATGAGTTGTTTCCATACAATTAGACTTCCCCATGAGGGATGTACTATTTATGTACTCTATTATTCATAATTATTCAATGGAAGGATACACACCACTATTCATCTCTTCATTCATGTGATTCAGTCGCTTTTCTTCTCTCTATTTTTCCTGTGTATGCTTGTGAGAATTCTTAGTAGCGAGATCTATTTCCTGTGCTTCTTTTTAGCATCATTTCACATAGAATTTATCTATTATTTCTACATGGTATCAGAGCTACAAGGTTGATCTATTATTTCTACAGAGTTGAGGAGTGCTTCCAGTCTCCTATCCCTCTCTAAATAAGAGCTTCAAGATTTTCTCCTAGTTTGTTTTACAGGTTGCAGAGATTTTATTCTTGAGCACATAAATTCAGCAATATGGATTCTTCATCAGCTATAATTCTTACTTCCTTCAACTACCATGAATGGAAAGCAAAAATCTCCATTCTATTGTGCAGTAGAGGATTATATAGAGTTACACTAGCTTTGGAGAATGAGCCCAATGTTGTGATTGAGAAAGCTAAGTGGAATAATAGGTTGGATGAAGCCTATGGATTGCTTTGCCTCTCTATTTCTCCTGATATACTCTTTCATCTAGATGGTTTGACCACTCCAAACCAAGTATGGACTCAATTGGAGTCTCTCTTTGAAGTTCAAGATGAGCTAAGAGCACATCAATTGGAGATTGAGTTATTCTCACTGAGTCCAAGCAATTTTGAATCTCTTGAGGGTTTCTTCACCAAGTTCAAGTAACTTGTTATAATGCTCAAGAAATGTGGGATGTAGAAATAATATGATCAATTAATCCTCTCCATTCTTTCAAAATTGGGTCCTGATTACTCATTTTTTGTGTCTACTTTTCATGCTGCTAGGCTTACTGTTCCTAAGTGGAAAATGCCTTCTTTAAATTCTTTTCTTGATTCACTGACAGAGGAGAAAGATAAATTGATCCATATGGGTGTCCTTAATTCTACAAAGGGCAAGGATCATTCTCTCTTGGTTCAAGGAAGAAATAAATTCAAATCAAAAGAGAAGCAAATTGTGAAGAAGCCAAAGTCAGAAAGTGAAGATGAAGATTCATATGAAGATTTAATGAAGAAAGTTAAGAATAAAGGGAGCACATCCAAGTGTTCTTATTGCAGCAAGGGTTTTCATTCAGATAAGAATTGTTTCAAGAAGAATATGGACATCATGTCTCAGCTTCTTGAGAAGCACAAGATCGAAGTTCCAAATGAACTAGAGAAGCCTGTTGATTCCTCAGAACAATGTCATACTGCGCAGTTCCAAGGTGATATAAATTATGCTTTGAGTGCCAGATTTATCTCCTTTTCTCATGTCTCTGATATAGATTTAATCTCTGATATATCAGAATCATAAATATCAGAACCTTTCTTTGATAATCCTCCTCTCAGTCTACTAGATTCATCTCCCAAAAATTGTGATTTTTCACTAGATATTGACTTACCCTTGAGCAGCTCTTCCTCACAAGCTTGTATATCTGATTTAGAAGATTTTTTGCAGGCTGATATGAATGTAATGACACATATAATACCACCATCCATACCATCTACCATACCTATGAATAATCCAAAGACTATACAAATCCCAAGATCACCTGTTGATTCCTCATTGGTCTCTTATGCAGTGATATTTATCTTGCATGGTTTGAAGTCTTTCCTATCTTTCATTGGCTGGTTATACATGTCCTTAGTAATATTTGGACTGATATTAAACATGTTTGGATATTTTCTAAACACTTATGGTTCAGATCTTATGCCCATCCATCATTCATATTTTTACACCTATTATTTTTCCCCAGTTGCTCATAATTTTCCTAGTCTAGCCCTATATCCTCATGGAGCCATTGAATACTTTGTCCTTGCTGTTCCATATGTTAATATTTCTGATATATCAGATTTTTATCAGCCTCGTATCAGATCTATACAGGTGCTACATCAGATTGGAATATTGACATGTGATTCACATCACAATTTTGCAGCTATTCAGGGAATTGGGTGTGAAATAAATTGCCTTATTTTTTGTACTCTTTGGGAAGGAGTATGCACAGATCTATTTTCCATTTCAGGTTATGTTTGTAGATCAGAGTTTGAAAGCAGCAAGAAGCATTTAGATAATGCTCCCACTTCATCAGATGATGAGATACAAGGAGTCTCTCCTCTTCCTTCTTGCAGGTTCTACACTCCAGCACATGAACATGGAGTTCATGATTTCTTCAACAAGTCTTCCATCCAGAAGAAGTTCACTCAGCTGATTCAAGTGAAGATAAGGATATGTTGAAGACATACATATTTCAAATTTTATGCCTTTTCCTATCTTGAGGGAGGATTTTCCCCATGTGGTTTTGCCTCTTTCCTCACTTTTCTGGACATAATAATTGTAAAAGGGTGACCATAGCCTTGTTTCTCGGCCCTATATGCATCTATATTTTTTGTCATACCATCATAAATTCAGACTTATAGGGGGGTGTAGGAATAAATCAAACCCACTCACAACTTAGGATAAAATAATTAATCAGTATTTGATTAATTATTCACCCACTCGCTTAATTAGTTGGCACCTTAAAGTCAATGCATGCAATCTATATCCTAGGAATGATTTATTTCTGATTCTGGGTTCATCTGGAATTAGTATACATGACCTTATAGCAGATTCTACTTTTTTCTACTTTTTCTGCTTTTTCTGCTTTTTCCTGCTTTTCTATGGATAAGATAAAAGCTAGTCAACTAGGAAACTGGGAGATTTTGTTTCCAACCCATCCTCCATTAGTTTTTCTCCATTTTCTAGGATTAGCATGTTATTTCCATATCCTTGACAACTCACTCATGCTTTTTCCAACTCGTGAGGTCCTTGATAGATTTAGCAAGTGCTTTATCCACCTATGGGGGTTTGCTATATTTTGGTAAGTCAGCCTTTTTGATCTTTCTGAGTTGTTTCCATACAATTATACTTCCCCATGAGGGATGTACTATTTATGTACTCTATTATTCATAATTATTCAATGGAAGGATACACACCAATATTCATCTCTTCATTCATGTGATTCAGTCTCTTTTCTTCTCTCTATTTTTCCTGTGTATGCTTGTGAGAATTCTTAGTAGAAAGATCTATTTCCTGTGCTTCTTTTTAGCATAATTGCACATAGAATTGATCTATTATTTCTACATAATCAACTATACCCCTTAGGTACCTAAGAATATGCTTTGCAACAATCAAGTGAACATTTCTCGGATCTATCAAGAACTGGCTCAAGGTGTTCACAACAAAGAAAATGTCTGGTCTCGTGTTCGTCAAGTACATCAATGACCCAATCATCTAACGATACATTGTAGCATCAATCGACTCTGATGAAGCATCACTCAATAGCTTCAGGTTCGATGCCATAGGTGTGGCCATAGCCTTGCAATCCATCATCCCAAACCTCTTCAAGATCTCTACTGCATACTTCCTTGTCCAAGGAATATTCCATCTGTACTTTGCCATGCCTCCATACCTAGAAATTAATGCATCATCCCCAAGTCCTTCATTTCGAACTCAGCGGCAAGCTTTCTCTTCATATCAGCAATCAACCCATCCGTACCTGTCACAATTAGATCATCTACATACAGTAGAATCATCACTGGGTTTCCATCCTCAACCTTGAAGCAAAGGTTGGAATTCACTTTACTCTCAATAAATCCTAAAGTCATCAGTAATTTGTCCATCCTGTCATACCATGTCGATCCTTAGGATATTCTGTAGTCACTCCCTTTGAAGCGGAGCATCATACTCCCTCTGTCTTCCATACTCTATGCACTGAAACATCCTGTACCGGAGTGACAAGTAGATTCCTATGCTACTAATCTTCTATGTATCCATCTAGGATCACTGGATACCAAGATCCTCTATCTTAAACTTTTTCAAAAGTTCATCTCGCATCCATCTATGAGCTTGTCATCCTTTATCAACCTTGTAGCAAAGGTTAAGATATTCATCAAGCTCATCATGTATGTGTTATCCCATGGGTGTCTTCTGAACTCGTATAAGGCCTTCCTTCATTTGCACGCATGATTATGCATGTCATGTGACTTCACTTCCAGTGGCTACAAATGTCTCTTCGTATTCTATGACTTGTTTTCGTGAGAAGCCTCGTGCTACAAATCTTGATTTGTATCCCACGATGTTTCCATCTACTGCATGATGGAACTATGAACTTCTCTTCATGTGTCGATACTGCATCCTAGACATCATTCTTCTTGAACTGGTCTTCCCTTTCTTCTTGGTTACTTCTTCATAGCTTGAAGGTTCTGCATCAATGATGTCGCTGCATTCGTCATATTATTCTTCATCTTGAATTGTCATCACTTGTTCTTTGGAACAAGTCTCATCCTTCTTTTATTGTAGGCGATTATGTATGCGATCTTTCCTACAAGTCAAATGCAATTGTATGGTTAGAAATATTTCAGAAGGAATATTCATACTGGCAAATTCTTATGCATAAATATATGATCATGCAACTACTTTATCCAATACAACATTCATCCATATATCACAGAAACATTTCTAGATGCCTTCCATCTCTACCAGGACAACATTGAGATTGTGCACTAATCCAATATGTCAGCAAAAAGGTTTCATTCTAGATAAGTAGCAATGGAGAGTTTGTATAGCACCATGAGCTACTTACCCATTACATGCATATTAGTAGTATACTGTCATTAATGCAAACATCCTATCATGCATAGTACGGCAACTGAATATAAACAAATGTATAACAAAAAAAATATCATGAAATGACAATTGAATAGTTATCTTTTTTTGTTTCGTGAGTAGACTCCTTTTTTATCCTTCTGCTTCATCATATTCTTCATTCATGACTTCATTATTTCTTATCCAAGCTCTCAACATGGATAAGAGGTTCTTCAAGAATTGAGTCCTTCATATTCCTCATTCCTTGAGGGATCTTCTTTGGATGGTGAGAGCTTGATCTTCAATTGCTCCCATCTTCTCTTCTCTTCTTATGAGTCGAGCTTCTTCTTCTTCTTAAAGTTTGCTGAAATTAATCACTTCCTTCTGGCACATATTCCTCGCATGAATGAATCCCATGATCCTAGGAGGCTATTCGAGGTGGATATCACCACTTCTGCATTCTTCACTTCCACTTCAAGTTTTTCTTTGATTTGAGAGACCCTTATGACTGCATGGTCTCTGCATTCTGGATCTTCACATTCTTCAACTAGTTTCTTAAGGTCATCTTCAGATGTATGTTCTTCCCTTCAAATAGCTTGGTCAAGGAATCAAACATATTTGGTTTCTTTAGGGAAGACACTTGTAGTACAAGTTGATTTGTGACTGAATCAGCAATGATCTTCTTGGCCTTGACCAAGTTCTTCTTGTGTAAGGCTTCTAGCCTCATCTCCCTCTGGAACTGGAACCTCTCTATTCATGTAGGTGTTCCATTCATTTTCTTCAGACGGATCATATACTTCCATGCTTCGAAACTTCAGCAAGCTTATCATCAATCTGATGTGATAGATCACTTTGAAATGAGAACCTCAAATGGAAATAGCAAAAGATTAGATCTTACTGTTTTGAGGTGTTCGTCCTGGTTCCGGAGCTGGATAATCTAGGGTTTGTCACAGAAACCCTAATTTTAAAAACTTGGAATATTTCATATCTGATTGGATAGACAGATATATCTCTTCAAATGGAGTTTTCCAATGTACTCCTTTTCTGAAAACGGTGGAGGGAAGCTCCCAGAACAGGAAGCCCTAATTTTCCAATTTCTTCTTCAGAAATGTATGTTACTGTTTCTGTGATATCTCTGAAATTAATGCTGATATATGTCTAATATTTCTCATTATGTTAACCTCTCCTGTAATTTATCCAACACCATAGGTTTTATTAGAATTGGTTTCACCAATTGGGATTTATGATCCTTTTCCCAAGGTGACCTGTTACAAGACTGTTCAGAATAGTGCAGTTGTATGGGCTGCCACATGTCACTGGTTCATCTTATGAGTTTGAAATTTAGAGCATAGAAATCAATGTATGTGCCCTTTCTAGAACAGCTTCAGGAATTCCATTTGGACCTCTGTATCCCAAGCTATAGAAATTCTCCCCAGATGTCCTGTTTAGGGATGAATTCTGGAAGAGGTTGGAACCCTAACTTGGAGGGATCATATATCCCAGAATATAGAAAATATTAGGCTTAATTTTGGATATAGTGTACATCCAGATTTTATCTTCGTCCCCTGAAAATTTTCGCTCCTAGTACTTCTCCAATCTCAGGATATAGAGAATGTACCAAAACTTAGCAGTTTTAGTATTTAGGGTTTTTCTAGCTCGGGGTCAAACTAGGGTTTGACTTTCTCAGAGTTTCACCCAACCAAATTTCTATATACAGGTCTCTAAACTTCATTTTTGATGAGGAGAATAATCCTATTCTAGGATCACTCAAAAATTCTTCTTTTGTAGAAATCCCTAATTTCCCCATCGAAAACTGAAAATGCTCAGAATTGAATTCCGCTTCAACAGAAAGATGCGCCCTTCAATGGAGAGTCATCCTAGCATACTTTTGCTGATGGATTGTGGAGAGAGACCCAAAAAGTAAGAATTCCTAGCTTCTGTAGCTACACAATTTCTTCTTCTCAGGTTAGCTTTGATACCATGTTAGTTTTTCATCATTCAAACTAGCATTATGATCTTAGGATCTTTTAATTGAGAGAATAACAAGCACAACAATAAAACATAAGCACATCACAAGAGACAAGAGACACAAAGAGTTTTCCTCGGGAAAACCATAAAGGAGAAAACCCCGCAACTTCCTCAGAGATAGAATCAGCACCAAAACAGTAAAACCAAAAAATAGTAAGGTGATCTCCTCACAGCAGCAGTCTCTCTCTCTCACACTGTGAGAGCTTCTCCTCTCTCACTCATGTGCCCCAATGAGTGAGTATGAGTGTTTCAAGTGAGATAAATAGAGAGGATCACTCTCTATTTATATTATTTCATTCACTTGAAGTGCACTCCAACATGTCAGCCTCACTTAACAATTAATTACTAGAGCCAACATCTCTAGGAGTGTCTAATAACCCTAGTGCCCCACCACTTGTGGGGACTTTGCCTCCTCTGACCAATAGGAGGGTAGCACACTGGTGGGGACTATTTGCTCGACTTACAATGACTCACCTAGGGTCGAATTCACTAGGATAGTCTAATAACCCAAGGGCCCCACAGTTGTGGGGACTTTAACCCTTGATCAATAGGAGGGTTACCCACAATGACTTGACATGAATTTCTCATTATAGAAACTTCCTGGAATAAACATCGGGGTATGACATGACTCAAGTACATTACAATACATCCAGGAATGAACATCAGGTTACAATAGATTAAAAAATACAAGTGAATACATTCCAAAGTTACAATTACATCAACAGAAAGGAGGGACAGAGAAGGAGGAGGACTATTGTCTTTGGTGTTTTAGATCTAATTCTTGTGGTTTGATTATCTCTCTATCTATGAGACCTTGTTCTTAGGTCGTTTCATAATCATAATCTATATTGAGGAAGTTTTGATGGGTTTTTCCCATGGTTAATTGTTTTGTACCTTGTGATTGTGTTTCTTTCAATGGTCCTCTTTATGTAATTATTATGAAAATTTATTAAATGATAATCAAGTTAGGAATTAATCTATGGAAACATAGAAAACTTAACATGGTATTAGAGCTATCCTGAAAAGAGCATATTTCATAAGGTAAATCTATCTCTCCTTTGGATAAGAAAATTAGGTTTTTCTAATAAAGTAGAATTTTTGAGTGCAATTGACATAGGGAAGTTTTCCCCTCCTAGGCGCATATCTTGACACCAATATCTAAGTTTTTCAGTGGGAAGATCCTCCGAAAATTCAATCCCTAGTTTGTCTTGAAACCAGAAAAGTGAAAACAGAACCAGAAACTACAGTCTAAGATCTTACAAGTCTAGTTTCAAGGGTTAGAGTTTGGATTCTTCAGAAACCGTCTTTACCTTCATACTCGCCTCATTCAAGCTCATATTTCGGTGAGTATAGTTTTCATTTCTAAGAAAATATCAATTTTTGTCATTTTTTGATCTCTCGAAAAAGATGTCTCCAGGCACTAAGCTTGATGACAAGTTGGAAGGAATATAAAACTTTCATGCTTGGAAATACATAATAGGACTCATTCTAGAAGATAATGATCATGTAAAATTTATGAAGGGAGTTGTGTTGGAGACCGGAGAAGATGAAGGAAAGGAAAAGTACAAGAAATGCATGATTAGAGGCAAGAGGACCATAGTTGATTCAATCAAGGATCACTTAATTCTTCAAGTATCCTCTAAGGATACACCTAAGGAGATGTTTGATTCCCTATTATGAATGTATGAAGGAAGAAACATCAACCGAAAGATGAAATTGAGAGCCCAGCTCAAAAGTACAAATATGAGAAAGGGTGAATCCATCCATGAATACTTCACAAGGGTCTCTTAATTCAAATAGAATCTAGAAGCAACTGAAGACAAGATTGATGAAGTTGAACTAGTAATGACCACTCTCAATGGTCTTACTAGACCATGGGACTCCTTCATCCAGACAATCTGTGTAAGGAAGGAAAGCCTAAAATTTTATATCATATGGGAAGAATGTGTTCAAGAAGAAATTAAGAGTAGCTGACTGAGAAACACTACTTAGAGATGATGACCATGCTCTAAATACTCATACCAGAAGAAGAAAAGGAAAGCATCATTTCAAAAAGGAAACTAATAAAGGGTCTTATCCTCCTAAGAAGTTTCAAAAGAATAAAAAGGGAGATTACAAGCCGGAATCTTTCTCCACTTATCAATTTTACCATTGTGATAAGATAGGACACATTGCCACAAATTGTCTGACAAAGAAAGAAGAATATAAGAGGAGGAATAAAAAGAGACATCATGCTAACCTAACAGAAGAAGAAGAAGAAGGAGAAGAAGAAGAAGAAACTCCCAAGAATTTAGAAAAAGAATAAGTTGAATAATATGTTCTCTAGAAGGTGTATCTGTCGCTAGAGGGTGGCATGTATGAATTGATAAGTCACTCTGAAGTAGCCTTGATCCATGATCAAGATATTCCTATGCACTTATGGGATGAAGCAATAAGGACACCAGAATATGTACAAAACATAATACCCTATAGTGCACTTAGATTCAAGACCCCTGAAGAAATGTTTACAGGAAAGAAACTAGAGGTATGTCACCTCAAGATATTTGGTTGTCCAGTGTTTTTTCTTATACCAAAAGAGAAGAGAACCAAGTTGGATCCTTTCAGAAAGAAAGGAATATTTGTTGGGTATTGTGAGGTCTCCAAGGCCTTCAGAATCTATATACCAGGTTACTATCATATGGAAATTAGCAGGGATGTAACCTTTGATGAATATGCAACTCTCAAGAAGTCATGGAAGTACCAACCTAAAGAAACATATGAAGAAGTTGTAGCTCCTAGAGCTGTAGAACCAATGAAAGAAGTTGCACCTTCTCATGATGATGAGATTTTGGAAGAACATGATATGTTGAAGCCCCAAGAACCTACCCACATGAATATATCCCACAAGAGAAATCCACAAGACAGAGAAAGAGGCCAAATTCATTTCCTAGTTAACTCCCTCTTAGTAAGGGATAAATTATTTTCCATACCAATATTGTCTCAGAAGTACCTATACTTCGTCACAGACATGGGCTTAGATAATGCATCCATTATCTTCTCATCATTACCAATGTACTAAGGCATTTATTTAGACCATGTATTTAATGGATTTATACTTAATCTCACATGGTTTTATGAGAGCTTAATACTGCTTTTAACATAGAGAATGATTCTAGTCTCAAGACTCCCCTCGAACAACCCAGGTAGTATATTCCTAAGCCACTCCACTTCTCAGCAGCTAGTACTAGCCACAATATACTTTTCTTATGTAGTACTAGTCATAATACACTTTGCTTATGTAGTACTAGCCACAATACTACCATCCTAATTGGAGTTGGCATAAGAAAGTAACTTTACCTCACCACAGGAGGCATATTTGAGTCCATAATAAATTATACCTCTGAGGTACCTAAGCACATGTTAGTAGCAAACCAATGTCTATGTCTAGCCTCAAACATGACCTTGTTGAATATGTGTTTTCATTGATGTGAAAGGATCAAAGATCAGAGGGATCATAAGTCAAATTAAAATATGTCAAAGGATCAAATGTTCAAAGGAAAATGATGAATATGTGTTTCCAAAGGATCAAAATAGATGGACCAGAAGTCAAAAGAATCAGATGGAATTGCCAAAAGACTTCCTCTCACACAACCATCTTGAGGAAATACATATGAGAGAATGTGGAAGTCACATGAAATAAAGTATACCACCATAACATTGGTCACAAATGCGCACATAATAATAAACATAGAAAAAAAATTGAAAATGATACAGATGCGCAAATACCATTTGTGTGACTTATGAACAAAAATAAACAAAAATGTGTGTAAAAGTCCCACGAAGAATATGGTATGTGGTACAAAGATTTGTAAAGAAAAATAATCAGTAAACCAATGTGGACTATTAGTTTTTCTTAATGTTTGATTAGATTATATAGGATATTTATTTGAAAGAATAACAAGTACAACAAGATGCATAAGATATAAAATATACACGAGACACAAAGATTTTCACCAAGGAAACCATAAAGGAGAAAACCCCACATACTTCTTCAGAATAGTAAGATGATCAAAAGCGGTATAAAGAAGTATTCATCAACTATCTATCTATCCTCCTTTGACTGTCTCTCTCTCTCATGCACACTTGAGAGTGTGTTGGGTGTGTATAAATGAGGGAGAACTCCTCCCTATTTATACCCTTTCAATTCACTGACCAAATATAAAATTTGATCCTACATGTCATCTCACATGGGGCCCACTTCTCCTAGAGAGACTACAAGTACATATTACATGATGTTACACTGGGGACTATTTCCTCGACTTACAATGGAGGTTATACCTCAAGGTCTAGACACAAATTAGACATCTCGTAAAGGGGTAACAAACATCCCCAATGGGGTTACAACAACATACAATGATAATATACATCAGAATATCTTTCGAAGTTACAAATACATCAACAACCCCTCTTAACTAGGAAGGTATTCTCTCTCTACACAGTCATCAACACATCTGGTTAGGTCTTCATTGCATCGTCATCATCAAAGAGTCATAGAGTCTTCATCATAGTTGTTTCCATCATCTTATTTTAATTTATAATTTCATCATCGTACCATACTAATTTTCATCAGAATTTTCTGCATTGCCAACCCTTTTTAATGTTGGATGTAGGCCTACTCCTCTGCTAGGTATTCATCACATATCAAGAAATCATTCACGTAGAATCTGTCCAATATCTTCTTCACATAGCAACGGAAATATCCTGCCTCTTCTACCTTCATCGTATCCAGATCATCTCTTTTTTCCTGCAAAAGACAAAATAACAAACAACCAAAGCATCTACGGTCAACCCATGTTCTATTAAAGAGCCTCCTAGGTGCACCTCATGTGATTCATGACCTTATCATATCAACATGGTAACTTCATATATCGCATATATATGGTAGGAATAATTACGACCCAACAACCTGCTACACTAGGACCTTTTTACGTTCTTCTGGTTAACCTCAAGGAATTACATCTGAACAACCTGCGTCCAAGATATTTTTCATTTAGATAACCTCCAAGACATATTACGTCTAATTAACCTATGTACCATGCCAGGGCTCATTATTTCGAGGGAGCTCGATTTGGATCACACCAAATATTACTCTTAAGTATAAGAACTTCACTCTCGCAAGAGGCTTGGTCAAGATATCGGTTATATGATCCTCTGTTTCCACATACTGGAGCTTCACCACTCCTCTCTCACCATATCCCTGATATAGTGGAACTTGATCTCGATGTGATTTGACTTTTCATGGAACACTGGGTTTTTCGTCAGCTTCATGCAAATCTGATTTTCGTGAAAGATGAAAGTCACATTTGACTAGAGATTAAATAAGTTATATAGTAGGTTTGGCAGCCACGCTTCCTCACAACTAGTTGAGCAAGCGACAACATACTCTGCCTCAGCCATACTCAGTGCCACACATGATTGCTTCTTGTTGAACCAAGAGATCATGCCAAATCCTAAACTAAAGCAACAACCTGAGGTGCTCTTCCTATCAATGGAGCTACTTTCCCAGTCTGAATTAACATAATCATGTAGGTTGATCTTCTAATTCACATCATATTTGATCCCATAATCCACTGTACCTTTTAGGTACCTCAGAACATGTTGTACCGCTATCAGATGAACCTGTCTCGAATCCATCAGGAATTGTCTCAAGGTGTTCACCACAAAGCATATGTATGGTTTTGTATTCATCAGATACATCGATGAGCCAATCATCTGACGATACATCATGGAATCGACCTTCTCGGATGAAGCATCACTTGGAAGCTTCAAGTTAGATGCCATAGGTGTGGCCATAGTCTTATAGTCCAACATCTCGAATCTCTTCAGAATCTCCACTGCATACTTCCCTTTCCTAAGGAAGATTCCATCTTTACTTTTCCATACCTCCATTCCTAAGAAGTAGTGCATCATACCTAGGTATTTCATCTTGAACTCTGAAGGAAGTCTCCTCCTTGCATCTGTATTGAGTTCATCATCGCCTGTTAGAAACAAATCATCGACATATAGAAGGAGTATCACTGGTCTTCTGTCTTCCACCTTGAAGTAGAGGTTGGAATCTGATTTACTCTTGGTGAATCCCAAGATCATCAGGAAGTTATCCATCCTGTCATACCATGTCCTTGGTGATTGTTTCAAGCCATACAAGGCCTTCTTTAATTTTCACACATGGGTCTTCCTATCATGTGTCTCAAATACTAGTGGTTGTTCCATGTACACTTCCTCTTCGACTACACCATTCAAGAAAGTTGTCTTGTCATCCATCTAGTGTACTTTCCATTTCATAACTTTTTCCAAAACAAATATGGTCCTTATGGAAGTGTGCCTCACCATGGGTGCAAATGTCTCTTCATAGTCTATGCCTTATTTATGTGAGAATTCTCGTGATACGAATCTTTCCTTGCATTTCTTGATTCTACAATCTGCAGCATGATTGATCTTGTATATCCACTTTGAATTCACAACAAACTTATTCTTCGGCCTTGGAACAACCTCCCAGACATCGTTATTCATGATCGACTAATATTCCTCTATCATTGCATCTTTCCATTATTTATTTTATGTAGCTTATTCATAGGTGGAAGGGTCTTTATCAATGATTTCACACAACAGGGCCACATAGCTATTGTATGGATGTGCCCTCTTTCTATCTCTATGCATTCCTTCCAGAGCGCAATACCTTTCAGCTTCTCGTAAGAGCTCTCGTTCCCATGTTGGTTTCCTATTGTGCGAGTCCATCTCAAGGAATGTCTGTACTGACTCTTGAGATTTTTTCATGTCGTGATCTTCAAGGTATTTTGGAATTGCTTCTCCAATTTCCATGTCTTGGAATCTCATCTCTTCGGGTTCCTCGACTTCCTGGATAGGAGTCCTCCTAGATCTAAAGTATGTTGAGTCTTCATCAAAGGTTACATCTCTAATAATTTTGATCTTCTTGATTTTTAGGAAGTATATTCGGTAGGCCTTTGATGTATCAATGTATCCTATGAATACACCCTTCCTCCCAGAAGGATCAAACTTGGTCCTTTTCTCCTTTGGGACATGTATGTATTCCGGGAAACCAAATATTCTCATATGGCTGACTTCGGTTTTCACTCCTAAGAAATCCTCTTCAGGAATCTTGTTGTCAAGTACTCTATGAGGAGTATAATTTTGTACATACACAATTGTTCTTGTTGCCTCTGCCCAAAGGTGCATAGGAAGATCCTCGTCAATCAACATTTCTTTTTCTACTCCCATTATGGTTTGGTTCTTTCGTTCTGTAACCCCATTTTGCTGAGGATTGTATGGAGTGCCCAATTCCCTCTTAATCCCAGGTTCTTTGCAGAGTCCCTTGAATTCTTCCGAAGTGAACTCGTTGTCATTATCTGACCGTAGAATCTTCATCTTCCTATATGTCTGGTTCTCTACCAAGGATTTATATTCCTTGAACTTACTGAAAACTTCACTTTTCTCTTTCAAGAAATATATCCAAGTATTACGTGAGAAATCATCTATAAAGGAAACAAATTACATACCTGCTTAATGAGCTAGAAGACACGGGTCCTAATACATTCGAGTGTACTATCTCCAATATTCCTTTAGCCTTAATCTCACTGCTAGGAATTGTCTTCTTTGCATTATTTCCTTTTAGACATCCTTTACAAATGCCCTCATGCTTTGCCTAGATATCTGGAAATCCTAAAAATTCTTTGCTTTCCATCGGTAGTTCTTTGTAGTGCACATGTACAAGCCTTCTATGTCACATCTCATTTGGTTCAATTGACTCATGAACCAATGCTTGTAATTTAGGTTGTCCCTTCAACTTGTACAAGCCTCTGTCTTCTTCTCCAATCACTATTGCATCCTATATTGTCTTTCCTAAGGGCCACATCAGAACTTGTCCATCAACAAATGAAAACCTAATTCATTTTGCATCTAATGCATATATGAAAAGAATATTCTTCTTCAATCCTGGAACATATAACACATCCTTCATCTTTAAGTATTTCCTGGAGTCAAGCTTGTATGGAGCTTCACCACCACCTTTTATGGGGTATTTATAATCATCCCAAATTTTCACCTTGTGAGGTGACTCATCTTTATACATATTGACAAATGATTCCTTGTATCCCGTCATGTGTTTGGAAGCTCCACTATCCATGAGCCAATCATTTGTTCTATGTGTGATAGTGCTAGTAAGTGTTAATATTAGCACATACTGTCATCTGAATCATCCTTCTCCCGTTTGAATATTTTGTTTGTTGTTCATCATCTTCGACAATATGAGCATGGTGTCTCTTTTTATGTATGGGACAATATCTTTCCAAGTGTCCCTTTTCATCACAAGTATAGCATTGAACATTTGAAATACCTCTTTTGGTATTCTTTGGTTTCTTTTCTTTCTTCTTGTTGTCATTAAAGTTCTCCTTCTTCTCCTTCTTCTTGAATTTCTTCCTGGTGTATACTCCAAGAGCTTGATTGTGATATTCTCCCATCTTTTCTTCTCTTGTCACAATTCTAGCTTATTCTTGTGCACATTCTTCTCGATATCTACTAAAAGAGATCAACTTCCTTCTTGCACAAATCCCTTGAATGAATGAGTCCCATGATCTAGGGAGACCATTCAGGGTAGTCATTACAATTTTTCCTTCTTTGACATTTTATTTGATTGCTTCAAGTTGTTCTTTGATTTGAGAAACCCTTATGAAGTAAGACTATATAGTCTCAGAGTTTTGTATATTCACATTCTTCATCTGGTTCCTCAAATTCATCTTTCGATTGATTTTCTTTCCTTCGAACATTTTGGTCAAAGCATCATATACTTCCTTCGATGTCTTGAATGTAGACACATGGGGGATGAGGTGATCCTTGATAGAATATGCAATGATTCTCTTAGCCTTAGCCAAGCTTCTCTTATGAGAATCCTTTGCCTCATCTCCCTCTGGTTCTCGAACATCTCCAGAGATAACCGATCCAAGTGATTTTCTTTAAGGATCAAGGAGATCTTGTCCTTCCATACTTGAAATTTATCAGCCCCTCCAAGCTTGTCCTCGAACTGAGCATGGTGAGTCATATTTTCAAAATGAGAACCTCAAAAGTAAATAGTAAATATTTGGATCTTACCGATTTGAGGTCTCCCACCAGGTTCTGGAGCAGGATGAGCTAGGGTTTATTAGAGAAACCCTAACAGGTGATGATGATCTCTGGAGAGACCACCTTCAACTAGGAATCCCTAGTTCCTGTAGCTGCACAATGCCTTCTATCATAGATGCTCTGATACCATGTTTTTTTTCTTAAGATATGATTAGATTATCTAGGATCTTTATCTGAAATAATAACAAGTACAAAAGGATGCATAAGACATAAAAGATACACGAGCCACAAATATTTTAATTGGGAAAACCAGAAAGGAGATAACCCCGCAAACTTCTTCAGAATAGTAAGATTATTAAAAGCAGTAATAAGAAGTATTCAACAACTATCTATCTCTCCTCCTCTTGATCTGATCCTGGGGGCGAGCCCGGAAAGTCATCGAACCCGCTCAAAACAATCGGGACCAATAGGATCATTTTTCTGACATTAGTGCAAGTGAACATGAGCATAATATAAGTTTGTAACATAGAATCATCCACATGAAAATGAAAAATCATTCAAGCACATTAGTGACACAATTTGATTACGAAGTTCACTAGATCTCTTGGCTACGTCTCCGGGCCTACTCCAAAATAGAGTGACCAATCCATTGCAAAGATGCACAAATACATAAGATACATCACAATGGATTCACTTGCAGAGTCTTCATCATCTGTTCATCTCTACCACTGCACCATAACTGCCTCTGATGGGTCACATAAGTGCACAAGCTATAGGACTCAATCGAAGACTGCAAAAATCAAGCAAGCAAATGCCTGCCTCCTTTGTCTCGAGAAGTTTCCAAACTTGGACATGAAGATATTTTCCCAATGTAGCCAATCACACTCTTTCAACTGACTCTACGAGCCATGAACCTCGAGCGGATCAAAGACTTGCATAATGTTGCAAATTGCACTCTTTCAACTAACTCTATGAGACACGAACCTTGAGCTATGCCACACGATATTATGCAGGATAGTCTCAATAGACGACAATATGTTTGCATGAAAAGTGCATCAATAAAACCAAATTCACACTCTTACCAACCAATCCCTTCACTTTTGTCCTTCGGGATGAGAGTGTAGATGGTCGCTACTTGCCTTCAAATGCAAATTGAAATGTTGCCTCCTCGAACTGACTCTGCTTCTTTGTCTCCTACATTGGATCACCTTCAGACATGATGGAGCCATGATTTCTCTCTGAGCTGGAACTACAAGGTTGGAGCCTCTCCATGAGCTTCTCCAATGGAGACCCCCAATGGGGCCTCTCAGATGCTTGCTTCCTCTATGGGCTACATCTCTCCAAACTTGAGCTCCCTTCAAATGCACATGACAAGTGCTTAAATAGGAGAAGCTACTCTTGGTGGCATGATACATGTGATTCTCCAAATTGGGAGTAGTTACAAATTGGTTTGGATTTTAAGAACATAAACCAAAAATATGGTCCATGCCCACATGCCCATGGGTTTTCACATTTAGTTACTTCCCCATAATGACATTTACAAAAATCCAATAATAATCCATTACATAACAAAATCCCTTTTTTAAATAGCATGTTGGTTTTTCAACCATAAACCAACTTATTACAACTTCTTTACAAATATGGCATGTTTGCTTTTTGTTACAACCATGCATTAACTTCATAACTCAAGGAATAAAATAAATGAGTAATATGTGAGTAATTTTTCCACTCACTTCAAATATTAATCATTTTACAATTTCTCATGAGTAAATGCATGAATGTCCTAAAACTCATTTCAAGCACAAATGCATGCATGCTATTCATCATGGCACTTCATCATGCCACTTCACCATGCCACATCATCATGCCATGTCATCATGCCACATCAGCATGCCATGTTAGCATGCCACATCATCATGCCACATCATCATGCCATGCCAAAATGCCACATCATCATGCCATGTCATTAGAATGCACTTTTTGACTACCACGTGGCAGCTTGAGGGAGTACCACGTGGCACTTCAGCCAAAATTTTCCATGTTGGGGCCAAACTTCAAAACGCAATATCGTTTGCATCCAGAGTCCGTTTGACACGCCGTTTGCACCGTTGGAATCGGATTGACGAGATCTTAAACATGGTACCATTTTTGTTTCAATATGATGATTTTTAAAATTTCCCGTTTTAGATCCTCCCAGATCATTCCTCCCCACTGGGAAGGCTTTTGGTCCCCAAAAGCTTCTTGCAGGTATGCTCATCTACTTCTTGCTTCATTGGTGCCTGCACAAACTACTTCCAATTCCTGGATTTTTGCACACTGCAAAATTTTTCTCATAACAGTCCACAGCCTGCAACACTTGTCAGCCTACTCTGATACAACTTGATCTGATCCCGGGGGCGAGCCCAAAAAGTCATCGAACCCGGTCGAAACAATTGGGACCAATAGGATCATTTTTTTGACATTAGCGCAAGTGAACATGAGCATAATATAAGTGTGTAACATAGAATCATCCACATGAAAATGAAAAATCATTCAAGCACATTAGTGACACGATTTGATTACGGAGTTCACCAGATCTTCTGGCTACATCTCCAGGCCTACTCCAAAATAGAGTGACCAATCCATTGCAAAGATGCACAAATACATAAGATATATCACAATGGATTCACCTGCAGATTATTCATCATCTTTTCATCTCTACCGCCGCACCATAACGGCCTTTGATGGGTCACATAAGTGCACAAGCTATAGGACTCAATCGAAGACTGCAGAAATCAAGCAAGCAAATGCCTGCCTCCTTTGTCTCGAGAAGTTTCCAAACTTGGAAATGAATATATTTTCCCAATGTAGCCAATCACACTCTTTCAACTGACTCTATGAGCCATGAACCTCGAGCGGATAAAAGACTTGCATAATGTTGCAAATCGCACTCTTTCAACTGACTCTACGAGCCACGAACCTCGAGCTACACCACATGATATTCTGCAGGATAGTCTCAATAGACGACAATATGTTTGCATGATAGGTGCATCAATAAAACCAAATTCACACTCTTACCAACCAATCCCTTCACCTTTGTCCTTCGGGATGAGAGTTTAGATGGTCACTAATTGCCTTCAAATGCAAATTGAAATGTTGCCTCCTCGAACTGACTCTGCTTCTTTGTCTCCTACGCTGGATCACCTTCAGACATGATGGAGCCATGCTTGCTCTTTGAGCTGGAACTACAAGGTTGGAGCCTCTCCATGAGCTTCTCCAATGGAGACCCCTAATGGGGCCTCTCAGATGCTTGCTTCCTCTATGGGCTACATCTCTCCAAACTTGAGCTCTCTTCAAATGCACATGACAAGTACTTAAATAGGAGAAGATAATCATGGTGGCATGATACATGTGATTCTGCAAATTGGGATTAGTTACAAATTGGTTTGGCTTTTAAGAACATAAACCAAAATAATGGTTCATGCCCACATGCCCATGGGTTTTCACATTTAGTTACTTCCCCATAATGACATTTACAAAAATCCAACAATAATACATTACATAACAAAATCCCTTTTTTAAATAGCATGTTGGTTTTTCAACCATAAACCAACTTGTTACAACTTCTTTACAAATATGGCATGTTTGTTTTTGGTTACAACCATGCATTAACTTCATAACAACTCAAGGAATAAAATAAATGAGTAATATGTGAGTAATTTTTCCACTCACTTCAAATATTAATCATTTTACAATTTCTCATGAGTAAATGCATGAATGTCCTAAAACTCATTTCGAGCACAAATGCATGCATGCTATTCATCATGCCACTTCATCATGCCATGTCACCATGCCACATCATCATGCCATGCCATCATGCCACATCAGCATTCCATGTCAGCATGCCACATCATCATGCCACATCATCATGACACATTATCATGCCATGTCATTAGAATGCACTTTTTGACTACCACGTGGCAGCTTGAGGGAGTTCCACGTGGCACTTCAGCCGAAATTTTCCCTATTGGGGCCAAACTTCAAAACGCAATATCTTTTGCATCCAGAGTCCATTTGACACGTCGTTTGTACCGTTGGAATCGTATTGAAGAGATATTAGACATGATACTATTTTTGTTGAAATACGAT
>LPNX011225731.1:11710-24693 GCA_001517045.1 Pseudotsuga menziesii | reverse complement strand
GATCACCTCTGGATGACTCTCTCTCTCATGCGCACTTGAGAGTGTGTTGGGTGTGTAGAAATGAGGGAGAGTGCCTCCCTATTTTTACCCTTTCATATCACTGATGAAATATAACATTAAATCCTACATGTCATGTCACATGGGGTCCACTTCTCCTAAAGAGACTACAAGTACATATTACATGATGTTACACTTGGGACTATTGCCTCGACTTACAACAGAGGTTGTACCTCAAGGTCTAGACACAATTTAGACATCCCTTAAAGGGATAACACACATCCCTAATAGGGGTACAACAACATACAATTATTACATACACCAGAATATATTTCGAAGTTGCAAATACACCAACAAGTACAAGAATCCCACAAGGATGTTTGCATATGTGTGTCATACACGACACAAAGTTGAATTGCAGAAAGAGGCATGCTGATGCAAATCCTAATTTGTTAAAGATACAATTCAGTGAAGTGTTATCCTAAGTTAAGGAGATTCACCAAGTGGAAACATATCTTAAGTTAAGAAGATTATAAAAAAGAAAGAGATGGATGAGGTGAAGTCGGCTTGTAGAAATGAAGATCTGAGATAACTCCTTAACAAGCTTAAAAATTTATTAGGGGGTATCAATGTCTCATTGATCTCAGAGATTATATTTATAAAGAAAATATGTAGTGTGCAATACAATTAGTAATGAACAAAAAATAAGTGCGCTAGCAGAAAATGATACCCGTATCTTGGATGTGTGAAATTCGTGCTCAGTAGAAGACAAAGTTTGAAAAACAACAAAGGTGATTGAGTTGGAAACTCTATTCAGATGAAAAATGTAGATATTCTCGCACATCATGTTTTTGGGAAACTGTTTGTTAATACACATATACTGAGACACATATCAAAAGGATACAACAGTTGCAGATTATGAAGCAAAGGTATTATCTGTTTGTAATTTTTCTATACAATCATATTTCATATCAAGGAGGTCAGTTGGGGTAAGGATAAATGGATTACAACCTTATTCCAGTCGATGTTTTATAATACAATCAGGTTGTGGCAGTGTCCTTTATATTGGTGCAAATAAAAAATAGGGGGTCATAGCCTCCTTCCAGTCGGTACTGAAGAACAAAGGGAATTTGGTGCTTCCACAACTGAAGAGTGTAGTTTTCCATATGTCAAAGCTTGAAGCTACAATTCACAGGTTTCATAGTCACATTGATATCTATTCAGGTCGGATCCTGAATATTTTGAGTTGGTTCTTACGTATTTTGAAGTTGCTGCAGTTTAGTGCCAGCATCCCACTTATTGTACTTGGGATCTATTTAACACCTGAAATGAGTGGGTGCTCATGTTTGGATACCGTAAACTCCCACTGATGTAATTTACTCATATATATTTATAGATAAACATTTATTCTTAAGTATTTGTGCGCTATTATGATTATTATTGTGAATGCTGGAAAGTTTTAAATCTATGAAAATATGCATAAGTTAAAATTACACATGTATGCGCAATTACTTATTAACCCCCCTCTTAGTAATAGCATAATACCAACAATTGGTATCAGAGTGGGTGTCTTCAATAAATAGACTAACATATGAAAGACAGATCCAACGCACAAATGACGAAACTAGAAATGCTTCCTAAAGTCATGAAGGGTGCACTAGATGATGAAGAATTTGTAGAAGTGTATTTTGAAGGAGAATTGATCAATGCTTTGGAAGAGTTATAAAAATATAGGAATAAAAACAAGGATATGAAAGAGCAACTTACAGAGCATAGAGAACAAGATGAAGAAACAAGGAAGTTAAAATTAGAAATGGTTAGAATTGTTGTTCGATTTAAATCATCAAGTAATTAGTCCAAATTATTGATGCAGTGAATAGGAATGAATTATACAAATTGAACAAATCAAATATCATAGGAAAAAGACAAGTATTGCTAAGAGAATTACATTATTATCTTCATTACATAATCTGGTGTTACAATAGTGTTACATAGGAAAAGAATTTGAATCATGAGGAATGAATTCAAATCTCCAAACTGGATGTGACTAACTCTGATTGACTAGATAACTAAAGATGTCTTAATCAATATCAAAGTCAAAGTATTTAACTCCCAATGTCAAATCTAGTCAAGAAATCAGTTCAAATCAGCTAACTCAGTCTAGCTGAAGTGGTAGGTGAGAAAGGCGCCTTATCCACATGCAACCATGCATAACTGGCGCTAACTGAACTGATTTTGATCTAACTTAAAAGTAACTGGAAAATAACTAAGCTTAACTAGTTCCAACTCCAACTGACTAAAGAAGGTTGTTGTTGGGCCTCCCAGTAGCTCCTACAATGTAGGGAATGGACTAGGAGGCGCCTAAACTGATGCATGCAAGTGCAATAAGTGGAAGTTATCCTCTATTGGTGTTATCCACACTCTAGTAGCTGGTACATGTGGCCCCATTAGGACAAGTGGACCCAATGGTACTAGTGGTCCCAAATAATTAAATAAAACTTCTAAGTTAGGCTAAGATAATCTAATAGACAATTTTCTCAAGGGAGGATTATAAATCCTAACAACCCCCCTGAATCCTAACTTCGACAACCATGGGCCCTGGAAACAAGGCCAAAATTCACCCATGTACAATCTAAAAGATAAAAAATGTTGCTTAATAAACCAATGAAATAGGGGAAAACCTCATGGGAAACCCCCCCCTCAAGATAAGCAGGAATCAGGAAATACAAGTTAAAAATTGGCAAAATATTTTGCTGCAATTTGCAGCACTATGCAACAACAAAGAAGTATTTTGGTTCTTCTGTGTAGCAACATCCTGAATCTGTGCATGTGAACCTCTGAATCCAAACTGAATGATTATTTCTGGAGGAATCTTCCTCTTTGGAAGAATAAGTATATGCTCAACTAAATTAAAAATATAGACAGCTACTGGATGAAAACCAGACCCATGTAGAGCAACTGAAATCAACTGATGATATAGAAAAGGTACTTGAGAATTCAAACCATGTGAGGAACACCCAAACAATTGATAAATTGTAGAGTTGAACATCAAACCATGTGAGGTAAAATCATCCCCAAGTGTTAGGAGCAAGTGTCGAGGCGAATGTAGAATGTCTCCATCTTTACTAGTTCTTTGAGGAGATGAGCATGTGATCAAATAGATAGGTAGAGAATCCTTAGTACCGTGGAGAGAGAATTCTTGAGCTCCACAATCTGATATATCTTCAGAAATAACCAATAATACACAAAATATAATATCATCAAACTCATAAGAGGAAACTAACATCAAATCCCCAGCAACAAGTTTGAAGAAGACTTGTGGTACTTGATTTTTCAAACCAAAATTGATGAGAGCAGCTACAAGCATTACTGAAATCTCTTGAAACTTAAAACATGAACCAAATAAGATCATATTAGATCCAAATTAGTTCATATCAGATCCAATAATGTGTAATAAATCCAAGTGATTCACTGTGATAGTAGATGCACAATTTTCTCCTTCTTCAAAACCCTGAGTATTGGTGCATGCAATCATGTAGGAATTTTCTGAAAGCTCAAGATTATTGAGGATTAATGGATCACTCCTCAAATATGATATTATTTCCAAATATCCAGAGATCCATAAAATATAATATCATCAAACTCATAAAATAATACTGACATCAAATCACCAGCAACAACTTCGAAGGAGAATTTTGGTACTTGATTTTTCTCACCAAAATATATGAGACCAGCTAGAAGCAACATTGGAAGCTCATGAAACTGAAAGCTTGAACCAAGTGATATCAGATCAGATCCAAATAAGATAATATCATATCCAAATAGGTTCATATCATATCCAAGGGTGTGCTCCACTGAGATGGTAGATGCACAATTCTCTCCTTCTTCAAAATTCTGAGTATTGGTGCATGCAATCATGTAGGAATTTGTTGGAAGATATAGATCAATGAGAGTGAATGTACCACTCCTATAATCTGATATTATTTCCAAAATATCTAAATAATTACTTATCTACATAGCAGCAATATCATTAGAGACATAGAAATCAAATTCCTCTCCCTTTCTTGGAGCAATCACCGATAAACTATGCACATAATTTAAAATAGAAGAATCACTAAAGAATTTTTGCATAGAACAGAAGGATATTTTTTCTTCAATAATAGATATTCGAATGTCTTCTCCTAGATCATCCATATGAGAATATGAGATATCATAGATCTCATAAAATTTTGGAGCAGAAGGAGAAGGAGTCACCCCAAGGAGACTTTCTTCAATTTGAATTAATTGTGTGGAAGATTATGCTTCTTCATCTTGAACAACTTCATCAAAGAGAGTAGAGGCCGAGACTTTTGAATAAATAAATCTTGTGGTTTTGAATGTGCTCTCCAAATTTCTATAATAATCCTCATTATGCTTCCCAAATTTTTTATCCAGTTCAGTCCAGAGATCCTTTGGGTATTCAGAAGAATCAATAAGGTAGCACAAGCTTGGAGAAAATGCCATACATGTTATTCCAAAAGCTCTATCACCACCATTTAGCCAATAATTCTCATATTCATAATACTCTTTACCAAGTCTAATAGATACCTCATTGATACCTTATCTCTTTAGATATGCAATCATATTCAACTTCCATTCTGAATATCTTGTGGATGAAGAAGAGGAACTGATAATATCGAATCCATATGAAGTTGAACCTACAAAAGATCACTATTGAAAAACCAAAAATATTTGAAATATGTTAGAATAAATCCTTCCCTCTTGACATGAACACTTTCTTAGGGTCCTTCATGCCCGCACCGCCACTCTGGATAAATTCAAAGGAAGCAAGGCACTCTTTCTAGGACTTCCGTGGAAACCTAGTTGCTTTTGGTGTTTAATGGAGAGCAGGCATACATGAAGCGTGCTTGAAATGGCTCTGATACCATGTTAGAATTGTTGCGTAATTTAGATCATCAAGTAATGAGTCCAAATTATTGATGTAGTGAATGGGAATGAATTATACAAACTGAACAAATCAAATCTCACAGGAAACATACAAGCATTGCTCAGAGAATTACAGTATTGTCTTCATTACATAATCTGGTGTTACAATAGTTTTACATAGGAAAAGAATTAGAATCATGAGGAATGAATTTGAATCTCCTAAGTGGATGTGACTAACTATGATTGACTAACTAACTAAAGATGTCTCAATCAATATCGGAGTCCAAGTAGTTAACTTCCAATGTCAAATATAGTCAAGCAATCAATTCAAATCAATTAACTCAGTCTAACTGAAGTGTTGGTAGGTGAGAAAAGGCGACTTATCCACATACAGCCATGCATAACTGGAGCTAACTAAACTAATTGTGATCTAACAAAAAGTAATTGGAAAACAACTAAGCTTAACTAGTTCCAAATCCAACTGACTTAAGGAAAGTGGTGTTGGGACTCCCAGTGGCTCCTAAAATGTAGGGAATGGCCTAGGAGGCACCTAAAATGATGCATGCAAGTGGATTCAGTGTAATTTAGCCTCTATCGGTCTTACCCACACTCTAGTAACTAGTACATGTGGCCCCATTACGCCAAGTGGACCCAATGGTACTAGTGGACCCAAAGAATTAAATAAAACTCCTAAGTTAGGATAAAATAATCTAGTAGACAGTTTAGTCAAGGGAGAATTATAAATCCTAACAGAAACAATGGAACAACTATCACATAAGGAATAAATGTGTGAAAAACTAGAAGAATACCTTCATCTAAAAGAAGAAATGCTCAAGGAAAACGATAAAATGAATTCTTGGGAAAAGTCCAGCAGAGAATTGTGGAATTCAAAAGACCAACTAAAAATATAGGAACAAACTTCAGAAGTTATGTAATAGAAATCAATGGGTTTATGCCTGAAGAGGAATAGAGTTACAAAAAAAGGATGTCTTCCTTTCAGAACATGAGTCATGTGCAACCAAGAATCTATCAATGCACAAGGTATAAGACTCTCTTTATAGGAAACTGTTTTTGTGTAGAAAATTTAGTCACAAAGTAAAAAATTGTAGAGCATGTTTGAGAAACTATTCTAAAGAGCATAAAATGTCCTATAGAATGAATGACACTAAGTTAAATACTGAAAATTCACAAGAATTTTCAAATCCCTTCATCCCTTTAAGTGCATAACATGAGTGTCAACAATGTGGAAACTATAGACAAATGACCCAAAATTGCGAAAAAATTCCTCACTGGAAGACGATCTTCACTCAAAGAAAGTTTGGTACAAAAAACTCGTTCAATCAAGTCATGAAGGATGTAGACTAGCACTACATGAGCATAACAAGAAATATGAATGGTATATTAATAGTGAGTGATCCAAATATATGACAAAGGAAATTTCTTGATCCTCAAAAAATAAAGAGGAAGAAATGTCTACTTTGGAGACAATGGCTCAACCAAGATCATAGGTAAAAGAATGGTCACTATTGGAAACCAAAGAACTAAAGAAGATAATTTCTTGTTGGTTAAGAATATGAAACATGACCTTCTCAATGTGAGTCAAATCTGTGACCAAGGACACACTCTCACATTTTATTTCGAGAAATGCAGGATCAAAGACAAATATATTGGCAGCTTCGTGACAACCGCAACCAAAACTCCAAACAATGTTTACATACTCGATGAAAAAGAAGAAAGGTGTTTCCTAGGACAAGTATATGAATGATGCCTCTGGAACAGAAGAATGAGACATATAAATTTTGACAATATTGAAATAATTATCAAGATACAAGCAGTACAAGATATCCCCAAAATTACAAATCCTTTACAGTTAGTCTACATACACTTTCAACATGGAAAATAAAAAAGAGTAAATTTCAAGGGTAAGGAAAATTACACATCAATACTGTTGAAATTAGTTCATACGGATATATGCGGACCCACTAAAATAAAAGGATTAAAATGTGAACACTATTTTGCACTCTTCATAGATGATTTACTCGTATGACGTGGGCCTTCTTACTTAATAAAAAATCTGAAACATTTGAGTGCTTCAAAGTTCTAATTTTTTTTCTTGGGAATGAAATAGATCAAAAATTAAATGTATGAGATCAGACAATAGTGGAGAATTCATCTCAAATGATTTTGAGGACTATTATGAACAACATGGGATAAGGAGACATTTTTTCAGCAACTAGAACACCACAGCATAATGGGGAAGCTAGGAAAAAAAACATGACTGTGTAAGAAATGTCCAGAACCCTACTCAATGATTCCAAGCATTCTGATATCTTCTATACACATGAATTTCACATTGTTGTTCACATTTTAAACAATGAAAAAATAAAAATAGGTGACAATATGACAGCGTATGAACTCTGGAAAGGAAAACCGACCACTGTTGAGCATTTTCGTATTTTTGGAAGTTAATGCTATATAAAGCAAAATGAAGACAACCTTGGAAAATTTGAATCAAGATCAGATAAAGGTATTTTCCTCTAATACACTATCAAAAGAAAGGTGTACATATGTTATAATCTAGGATTAAATAATATAGTTGAAATTCCAGACATAAAAATAGACGAAGAATTGAAATACAACAATTCAGAATATGATGATAAACCTTTTCCCAAAAAAACTACAGAAGCTACACAAAACGAAGAAAGGATAATTGAACAAAAGGAAAATTTTCCTCAAGAAGAGATAATAAGCCAAAAGGATACAAAAAATACTTCCAGATTTTTTCAAAACACTCACTTAGAATATATGATCATAGGTGATAAGAACACTAGCATGGAAACCCAAAAAATACTCTTGACTGGTGACACCGAACAAGTACATCTTTCGCTATTGTCTAAGATTGAGAAAGGAATTGTATGGACTAAAACAAACTCCTAGAGCCGGGTATTCAAGGTTAGATAATATATACAACAACAAGGCTTCATGAGGGGTCATGTTGACTGTAACTTGTACATAAAATTCGAAGGTGAAGACATTACTATGATTGAGGTATATGGAGATGACATAATATTTGGAATCAATGATGATAGACTTGGTCAAATGTTTACTAAGAACATGCAAAAAGAGATTGAAATGTCCCTTCTCGAAGAATTGTCCTTCTTTTTAGGGTTGCAAGTATCCTAGCTCAAGGATGGCATATTCATCACTCAAACCAAGTACATAAAGGGGATGCTTATAATATTCAATATGGAGGAGTGTAAACCAATGTGTACACCCATGATCACTGGATGCAAACTAAGTAATAATGATCAAGAAAATGAAGTATATCAAATACTCTACAAATAAATGATAGGAAGTATGTTATATGTGACACCCTCAACACCTGACATAATGCAGGCTGTGGGGATGATTTTAATATTTCACTCTTCTCCAAAAGAAACGAATGTACATGCAGTAAAGAGAATTTTCATATATCTAAAAGGGAATTTGGATTTTGATCTATGGTATCCCGCACATTGTTTTTTTGGGAAACTATATGTTAATACAAAAATGATCAACCATAGATCAAAAGGATACAACCATTGTGGATTGTGAAGGTAAGGTATTTATCTATTTGCAATTTTCCTATATCATCATATTTCATATCATGGAGGTCACATGGGGCAAGGAATATGGTGTTGCATCTCCAGTCAGTTTTGGATAATAAAATCAGGGAGTGGCATCATCCTTTCTATTGGTGCAGATGAAAATAAGGGGGTCATAGCTTCCTTCCAGTTGGTGTTAGAGAAAAGACAGAAGTTGGTGCTTCCACAACCAGAGAGTGTAGTTTTCCATAGGTCAAATCTTGAAGCCACAAGTCACAGGTCGTGTAGTCAGACTAATATATGTTCATGTCGATTCTTGAAGATCATGAGTTGGTGCTTACATAGATTGAAGTTGTTGCAGGTTAGTTCTAGCAGCCTACAGATTGTATGTGGGATTATGTTAACACTTGAAATGAGTGGGTGCTCATGTTTGGAGATTGTGAAATACCAATGAAGTAATTACACATAAATATTTATAGATATACATTTGTTCTCAATTATTTGTGCATTGTTTTGATTATTATCGTGAATATTGGAAAGTTTTAAATCTGTGAAAATATTCATAAGTTAAAATTCCACATATCTGTGCAATCATTGATTCACCCCCCTCTCAGTAATAACTTAATGCAAACAAATCTAACTCATAGAATAACATATAATAGGTTTACTACGTATCAAGCAAATTAAGGTACTAATGAGCTAACTATACCGGTTAGAATCCACTAGATCCGATCCAGAATCTGACTCATATAGTTTCCTCAAACTATAAACCTATGGTGTGGTCATGGATTTGCAATTCATCATGCCAAACCTCCGCAATAGATCAATTGTGTGCTTTCTTTGCAAAGGAAAATATTATCTTTCCTTTACCAAACTTCAAGACCAAGAAAATAGTGCATAAGAATCAAGTCTTCAAACTCATAAGTGAGATACCTCTTGCACCCAAGTATCTGTTGCTTCTCTCCAATAAGGAACAAAACATCAACATAGAGAGCCAATATCATAGCTTGGTTCTTGATAGTCTTAGAGTATAGGTTTGTAACAAATTAACTCTTAGAGAAGAGCAATATTTGAATATAGTTGTCAAACTCAAATAGCAATCCTACGGGGATTTCTTAAGCCCTTACAAGGTTTTCTTCAATTTTCATACATGGGACTCCTTCCCATGCACTACAAACCCCTCCGTTTGTTGTATGTAAACCTCTTCCTCAAAATCACCATTGAGAACGATGGTATTTATATCCATCTAGTAAATTTACTATGGACTTCCCCTAAGGTTTAGGACCAACTTCCCAAACATCATTCTTCACAAAATATTATCATGACATTTTTCATACTTGCTTCTTAGTAGCTTCTTCATAGGTGTAAGTTTCTGAATTACTAATGTGACTCATCAATGCAACATACCCCAAGTATATTTCTAGTTTCTTTTTCTCTCTTAATGAGCCTAATGTTTCTCCATGCCTTTCTACTTCTTGTAAAATGTCTCAAAACCATGCTGATCTTCTCTTAGTGTTAGATCCATCAAGTAATGTTTCAATAGGTTCTACTAGTTCTTCAGGATCTAGTGAATTTGAGGACTCTTATAGCTTCTTCCTCTTAACATCTGAATGGAGATAATTAGAATCTAGATCCTCCATCATTATCCTCTTTTATTTTGATGCATGAATGAAAATAGAAAATCCTCAGATGTTCTTCACCAATCAAAAATGTTTTCTAGAGTCTTATAGAATATCATGAGGGATTTTATTCCTATCTTCTCCTAGGATATTTTGGAATATGCTTTCAGTCGAATACTAGATTTGTAACCAGATTGACTTCATATTTGTCATTATTCTTTGTTGGTCATAGCATTTTCCTACAAACCGAATTCAGTCAAATGGTTAGAAACATTGCTTTGGTCATATTGTTTTGTGTGGGATATCTCTTGATATATACATCCTTATGGAGATTACTAGAGTCCTTTTCCCTTTTCTTTTCTCTTTTGATAAAAGCTCACTACAAACTAGATCTTGATCATTTCCTCATGTAGAAACCATTCGTGTACTAAACAAAAAACTCATTTCGATGGTCATCATCTTCTACATTCCTTGTCTCCTTATCATTTGAAGAGTTTTCTTTTGTAGGTTCATCTTATGTAGCAATAGAAGCATGAAGTATGTGTTTTAACTTTCCTCTTGGATTTTCTCAACACCTTCTTGCATAGTGGCCCTTCTTATTGTAGTTGTAGAACTTAGTCTTCAACTTATCAAATTTTTCATTGTGTTCCGAGAGAAATATTCCTTTCATCACTTCATACTTTCTGCAAGAGAAATATTTTCTTCTTTGGAATAATTAGACTTGCTTTGGGTTCTCCCTTCATCTTGGAGGAAATGATGCCAAAATATATCGAAGTAGGTTGTTCATCTTGACCATTTATGGTGGCTATGAATGTCTCCCATGAAGTTGGAAGACCGTCGACAATACTCTGAATGAGATCATCCTCATTCACCACTAATCCAATCCTTTTGAGTTGATCTCTTACATGAGAGATATTTGTGAAGAAAGAGGCCACTATCTCTTCCTTCTCCATATTCAAATTCCAAATCTTGTTCTTCAATGCCCTCTTATGATTTGGAGCCTTCTTTCCATAGAGGTTTGTAAAAGTATTGAAGCATTCCTTTACGGTCTTCAATGGACTAATCATCGGCATCAAGTTGTTTTTCATTGTATCATAGAATAATCATAGCTTAGTTCTTATTGAAAGCATGCACCCTACATTTAATGGAGGGTCTTTCACAATAGTGGATACATAGCCATATTAGTCATGCGCTTCTAGTATGTTCATGATCCTATCCTTCCAATTGTTGAAATTCAAGGTTCCTTCAAGTCGTTCATCCAGTCTCATGGAGATTGAAGTCATTGACATTCAATTATTTTGCTCAACTTCTCATGATCTACATAGGATCAAGATTTCTTTCCAAAACTTATCTCCTTCACGCCCTGATCTGTAATACCATGCTAAATTTTTTGTTGATCTTTGATCTTTAATATTTAAATGTGGAATTACTGAGTACTTTAAACAATTTGAACATTCATATACATAAGAAATCAAACATAACATAGTATATACACTGGGTAAAACCCTGAAAACAATGTGGGAGAAAAACCCCAACAAATATCCAAAGTATAATACCAATATATAGTAGCGAATGTGTTTTACAATAGGGTATTTATTCGGCACCCGAGGTGCAAGATAGGAGAGAATCAACACCCCAGGTGTTATGACAGAGTGAGAGAGAATAGAGATGGAAGGAATTTCTCAACAATATGTCAATCATACAAGTCAATTCACACTATTTTCTCTAGTGAAATATGTCCTCTCAACTGTTCTCCCTTTCAACACTGAAGAGAAAATCTTGCACACCAATTTGCACTTTTTGCACTAGTAAGAAAACCATTCACACCGATTCGCCCTTTATACTTGGATTCTAGTAAACTAGATCACTATAATGAGTTTAATGACTCAACAAGGGTGTGTCTCTTTATTGACCGTATTTATATTGAACTCAAACATTAACTAGAGGATAAATCATTTAGTTAGATAGCTAACTTAAGTGTCATAATCTAAATCATTTAGTTAGATAGCTAACTTAAGTGTCGTAATTTAAGTGTTTTCTTTTAACTAAAGTGTCTCCTTTTAATTTAAATAAAATATTTCCATGCAAATCATTTTAGTTAACTAGAGTCTTATTTTTTAACACTTTAGTTAACTCCTTTAACTGAATTCTTCCTTGATTACATCATTGAAGTGAATACACTAAGTTCTATTTATTTAACTTAAGCTCTCATTTAATGTCATTGAATTTAACAATCTTAGTTCTCTCCACATTAACTGAAGTCAATAACATGTGCAATTCAAATTCTCTACTTAACTGATTTAATTACCATGAGAAATTTGAATTCATTATTTCTCTTTGCATGTTATCTCTTATCTCTCTATCTTATATATGTGATCCATATGTTCCCACTTTTATCTATCACATTAACTATCTATCCTAAAAACTAAACTAAGGAGATTTGTCCATTGATTTGGTCATATCATTCTATTATTCGTGCCAAGTGACCTTATGCTGTAGTAATTCACTCTAGAGGTGATCAGTCTCTGTAGGAGACTTAATATCTAGATCATGGTCAGTATAATTTCATAGATCATCATGATTCAATTATAAAAGCATTGCCACTACACATGAGTCCCACCTCAATACACGAGGAGTCATTCTTGGGTCCAACCCAAGAATTTTACTCCAAGTTTCCTAAGTAAAACTTAGGCTCCCTATAACCTCAACACATGAGGCCCAATCGTAGTGCATAAGATTGGCTTGGAGAATGACTCATGATGTTGTAACTTTAACACATTTCATGTACAATTCACCATTTCATTGACCACAACCCAACAATAAAGCATAGGTTTTAGAAAATGGTTTAGGGAGAATA